>BGPR01004970.1:39269-94215 GCA_013235015.1 Araneus ventricosus
TTTTTTGACATGTTGGAATAATAGTTTTAAAAAGAAAATGGTTTCAAATATCAAAATTCGAAAAGTCTCTTATAAGAGTTTTCTTGATTTTTCGTCTTTCTAATTTGAAAAAAAAATTTCTGTTTGCTTTATAAAAATAACTTAAATGTTGAAAATGCGGAATATTAAAGAGTTTTTGACTGACGTTATAAAATAAAATCACGATACTTGTTTTGAAGTATTTAAGATTGATGGCTTCCGACTTCTGCAGAAACTGACGTTATTTTGATATTCAAAAGTAATATTCTTAAACTATTAAATACTTCAAAACATTTAAGTTTCAAAAAAGAATAAAAAATCTCATAAAATTCTAGAAGAATATGAATGACCTCGAAAAATCTTTGCATTTGCTACAGTTAAAATTAAATGCGATAAGGGACTAAGGTAGGAAAAATGAATTGATAGAAATATCATTTTGAGAAAAAATATTGTGTTGGCAATATCCACTGAAACTCGTACACAAATGCTGTCAGATACTTTGGACTGAAGAACCGTGAGTTGCTGTCCTAAGCATGTCAAGGAAAATGCCGAAACCTACTAGCATCAGTATTATTTTTTTTAATTTGATTTCCTTAACCATTCCTCAACCCTATAATGCAAAAAATACAACAGAGCACATTTAAAAATACAAACAGAATAGATATACAAATCTTGAAAATTACGCAAATAAAGATAGAAATCATGAAAACAACCCACATGCTTCCACATAAGGATTTCACTTATAACGTAAGGTCATAAATGATGTTATCTACGCGTTCTTCGATCAAATGTTTTCTTTTGACATCCATAAAATCTAAAATTGAGTTTACTGAAATCTGTTTGCCACAATTATTTTATTATTATTATTGTTATTATTTCGGCGATAACTCCCCTAAAAAATATTCCCCTAAAGATAACGATTTTTTCACACCACCTTTAATTCCGAAAAATTATCTATTTAGAGGTGAAAATTTGATTCCCTGATTGTGTTGGACAAAATTATAAGAATTAGCATTTGCAGTACCCAGCGATGTAGCATGGATAAAAATTTAAAATGTTATATTTCGAGATTCTTCATAAGAATTCTAATTTTATATTTGTATAAGTTTCTTGAATAAGTTTTTAATTTTAATTTTTACTCTCAAACGGACTCAAAATATCAGTTTTTAGGCTGACGGCAGGAATTCGCACCACAGTTTTAAATGTTTTAAGGTTATATTTATGCATTCCGTCAAAACAAATTTCTAAAGTCCTGCATTCCTAAAAAAATTAATATTGCTTGTTCAGAGTTTTATCAAAGAAAGTAAAAATTTTATGAAAAGTTACGCATCGATATGAAATGTTTGAAGTTTTTTGAATTCCAAGACGAATATACGATTTTGTACATCCACTGTTTCTTAGTTATGCAAGATTTATAAAAGTTTTGGTCTCTCAAACGAGTTATATTTCCTTTATATTTATTTTTTATATATATTCTTAAAGCCTTCAAGAAAAAAAAAAACTTGAAAAAATATTTAAGAAAAAAAATTGCTGAAGCGCATGGATTTTATAAAAACTCTCTCTCTTCACCTCTGATACCGAATAAGTTGTATTGCATTAAAGACATGCTTTAACTTCAAAGTTCATGACTTTCAAAATTGTGAAACGCATTTTGTAACTTTTTAAAACCTGTTTCTCTACATTTTCCTCATCTTTTACAAAATAAATCTTCCTATATTTGTCTCCGACATATCATACCATTTCTGCTAACGGAAGTATAGTATAGACTATTATCTGTACTTTTCTCTTATCCCTTCATTTATTATCCCCCCAGCTATTTTTTAAATTTCAAGATAAAAAATGTTTTTGGCATGTGAAGTTCACATATAACAACAGAAAAATGCACGAAAATATCAAAACAGAATTGTGATATTATTATATGGGTCATTCTCACGAAAAGGTGCTTTTTTTCAGTCCCGGGGTGATAAAAAATAGAAAGTGAAACAAATGTCCTAATATTTTTGTTCATACGTATAATTTAAGTTTTAAGAAAGCTATACAATACGTTTCTACTAAAATAGTTTTACTATTTAACTCTCATTTTTCAATGAATATAAGACAAAAGTCCCCTCCGCGGATGTCCCTACATTTGAAACACAAGATAATTTTTACTGATACTCAAACAATTAAATTTTTTTTTACTCTTTTTCTTCATTATTAACTAATTTAAAGTCTCTAGTTAAGGTCTAACTTAATATTTTTTTAAATATATAATTTTTACTTAGGAATGTATTTTTAAACTTTGTCCGTGGAAAATTAAGTTTCCCTCCATAGATAAAGAAAATAACTTTTAAAAAATATCATAAATGGCAGCTCATGTCAAAATAATAATGAAAGAGTTTGTAAGAGAGGCAGACAATTTGTTCTTTAAGAAAAAATCTTCGTTCTATTGCGAATTTATTAAATATATTCCAATTTATTAGTTCAATTTAGAGCTTGGTAAAGTTCTCAGCGTCCACTCCATGGGCATCATAAATAAGTTTTTAAAAATCTAATTTATAATTAAAATACAAAATTTTGATAGGTTCAGTATTGAATTTAATAAAAATAAGTGTACCACTTTAGCCACGTAAAAACCAAAGCACTTAAAAATTCAAAACTCAGTTTTTGTCTCCTCTCCACGGCATCTCCACAGAGAGGATGGCATCGTCAATGAAAGAGACAAAATCTCAAAAATCATGATACATTTAGATAAATTAAAATAATATCCATTAAAAGTTCTTTGGTAGATATTTTTTATGAAATTTAGTGATTTTTTTGTATTTAAAAAAATTAAAATTGAAATTATATTCTAGAAAAGAATTAAGGTAAACAATTCATATCGAATATTTATAATATTAAAGCTTCAATAATGTATGAAAAACATTTTAATAGATAAATTTATTTTTTAGAAAAAAAAATAAGAATTTCAAAAAAATAAAAAGACAAAGCAGTCAGATGCTCAAATTAAGAAGAGGAAAGAGTAGAAAAAACTTTATAGAGACTTAATAGATCGTTTATTAATAAATAAATATATGATATTCCTTAATCTAGTATATAATTGAATACTTTCCTGCAAAATGTTGACTTTCATTTATTTGAAATTGTTTGTAAATATTATTTAACTAATGCACACTCAGTGCCATTATTTAAAAAGTGTTATTTATTTTAAAATGTTAATTTTTCTTGCACTTGTTTTTAATAACTAATTTTATTGTTTAATTATAAGAAATAAACCTGTACCAAATCTTTCCAATAATTAGTCAATTATGCTTTCGTTTGAAATGTAAAAGTTCCGTTGGCTCTCATGTCTCCTTCATAGACAGGTCAAAAATTTTAAAACCAAAAGAAACAGTGAAAAATAAAATAGAAAATTTGGCCACTAATATAAGGTTGTTTATTAAGCTTAAAAGGAAACATCTATGCAATTTTTAAGATTTTTTACATACTTTTGTAAAATATATTTTTTTTTAGCTATTTGTACCTTTTTTATGAGAATGACCCATAAAGTGAATTTAATGAATGTATCAAACCACTATTTCTTTTTTACAAAATAATAAAAAAAAGTTTTTTAAAGTAATATCAGATGATAAATACTTGTAGAAGCAATTGATGAAACCATCAAAGACTCCTTTTAAATGCTAAAACTGCGTAAATATCTCAATAGGTGTACCAGGAATTGAATAACTGACTACCACAGACTTATCAATAGGACCTGTGCTGTCCATGGAAAACGGAACGAATGATTATTATAAGGTCTCTTAAGATATTTCTAATCTGATACAGCGTGTATAAGTGGACAAAAAAATTTTATTCCTTATAATTATGAAAAATAAATTATGTTTCAAATTTGATACAGTATGCAGTGAAGGGTTAAAAGTAAGTGCAGGATATAAAATTAAATAATTAATTAACAATTAATTAATTTTATGATTAAAGTTTGGCTGTTCAGAAGGCTCTAGAGCATGTTTCATGGCTCCAAACGAAACAAAATTTCATTAGTACGTAGTACAAGTAATGCGCCCTGTAAAAATAAAAAGAACAAAGAAAAAACTGAGCATAAAAACGGTGCTTAGAATTTTTAAAAGCTGCAAGTTCAGAACTAAATTTCGGCAGAATTTTTCGATTAAAAGTTAAATTTTTCAAAAATTCAAATGAACTATTCAATTTTGCTTTAGTAATAAAAAAAATCGGCAAAAGTCACCTTAGATAATGGCGCAACGCCAATTTTGACGAAAATTTTAAATAGTTTTTTTCTTTGGTTTTAAGAGCGCATTCCTTGTACTGCATACTAGTGAAATTTTCCTATGTTTGGAACCATAGAACCGATTCTGGTGACTTCTGAATGGACAAACTTTAATTATAACAACCCTGCACAACATTCTTGAGACTCGGGATATTTTAAGCTGGTCATTCACGAGTAGTGCAATCCATTCCATTTGGCCCAATTTGTTTTCCACCGATTCAAGTCGATCGATTTAGGTGTATCATTCACGGAGGTTCCAAAATGCACTTTCAGCCGCTTCGGTCCTCCTACTCCCCACCCCACACGGGGGGATTTCGCTTTTTCGAGAAAGCGGCTTCCCCTCTCCGCACTGATTTTTCCAGTCTAACTGCAACTCTAATGTACATTCCCCTCCCCAATGCTCCCCCCCCACACACACACGGGTGATTTGTCTCCCGCCTTGAATAATCGTGTTTCATTTTTACGGCCAAACGGGCTGAATAGAAAACCAACCTCGCTGGAAATCCAATCTTTCGCTCTTCCTACGCCAATTTTCATCGGGTTTTCACATTGACTAAACGTTTTCGATTGGACTACTCATGAATGTCCCACTTTATACAGACAGTTTAGTCGTCACTCGTTAGTGTGGCATTTTGCTTCGGTTTTGATTCATTCTTATTGAAAGCAATGTTAAAAGAAAAGTCTTTATGGCATTACTGGTATTCGATAGTCCGTCATTAATCTGAACTTCCAATGGAATCACTATAGAATCAGTCTTTCCATATCGAGTTTTCATTTTTTTAAGGCCTCATTCTTTTATTTTTCACACTAAGGAAGAAGTCAAAGTGCATGTTCTTCTATCAGGTGACTCGAAGTATTCACAGTCTTGTATTGAGTCGTTAACAACCGACTTAAAAAAAAAGTGGGGATGGGTCGTAGCAGGGCCTGTCTTCAACCGATTGGACCAATTGTCCCCATTTGGGACGCGGGCTTAAAGAGTCCATGTAAAGCATTATGGGAATTAATTTAGATTTCATTTTACAAACACCAAAAGTAGTCATGCTATCTAAACAGATAATAAAAAAAAAATACAAGCAGAAAGGGGAAAATGTTAAAGCTTTGCAGGTAAAATTTATTAGTACATATTGACATGAAAATCAAGAGAAATGAAGCAATTCTAATGACCATAGAATCTGGAGAAAGAAGTGTTTGCAAACTGAAATTGATAAAAACTTACTTGAAATCACCAATTCAGCAAGAAGATTTGTACTGTTTGGATATTACGTCTACTGAATCTGGAATTAGTTTGAGTAGTAGTAGTAGTAGTTTTAGACAAAACTCTAAAAGACTTCACAAAGAAAAAGGCAAAAAGAATTACTTTCTCATAATAAAAGGCAATAAAAATATGACTCATGTATAGTTTATGAATTTCAACTATTTTCAGGAGTTCTGAAAGATCACTTATTCTCATTCTTAGGGTAGACAGGGGCTGGTTGGGTCATTTTTAATTCTAAGAATTTTTTTAGAAAGGGAATTCAAAATTTTTACAAAGTTTTTAAGCTGACACTATTAATGAACCCTGAGAAACAATTTGCCATACTAAAATTTGAATATATTAACTATCAGCATTAATTTAAAACCTCAAACTGACACCAAGTTGCTTAGTGCAACCTGCCCAGCAGAATTCTTTTTACTTTCTCGTATACGAAGTATACAAAGAGAAAGTATTGTAATCGTCAAAAAATTCGAAATCGAGATTTTGACGAATCTCGACGTTTTAGACCTCCCTGAGTCCGAAAAACACAATTTGGGAATTATGTCTGTCTGTGTGTCTGTGAACACGATAACTCAAAAACTATTAAAGATGCAGGGATGAAATTTGGTATGTGATCCTTACACATAATTTGTAGGTTTCTTTCAAATTTTGGACAAAATCCGTTCACGGGAAGTCTGTCTGTCTGTCTGTCCGCGTTCATGTCAACACTATGACTCAAAAACTAGAATAGCTGGATGGATAAAATTTGGTACACAGTTTTATCATTATGAATGTAGATGTGTGTCAAATTTTGGACCAAATCTGTCGAAGGGTTGACTGTCTGTCGGACTGTATAACATACAGTTCGACATAATTAGGAGCATAATTGTACAAATTATATCTCCAAAACCCTTTGGCTTAGATAAATAAAAATTGATATGACGGTTGCTAACATTAATTATAGATCTGTGCCCAAATTTCGTTTCAATCGGTTAAAAAAAAGGCGTTCAAATTGCATAAATAATTTTACTAATCCGATTCTCCATACGCATGCGTACTGGTAGTAGTCTCTGCACGCGGAAGGATTACACTTTGTCCTTGAGTTGGCAAGAGTGGAACTTAGCAGTGTGTGATAGATGCGTTTTAATCGGCACGCATCTCTTTGAATTTGATTCTTCACCTAAATATTTTACAATCACTTTAATCTACAATGAAAACCCTTCAGATAGTCATTAGATTCCGTGTTACAGATTCGAATTTTTTTTTTTTTTATCCACAAGGGTGATGGGAAACAGCACCTTTTTGGTGAAGTATACGAAAAAGTTTAGGGGAGACCACTCCCGCTGTTTAATAGTCTTACGATTCTACAGATTTGAGGGGAAATTGACTGGGAATCGGGGGAGGTCAAAATTGTTTCCATTTGAGCCCTGCACCTCTCAAGGTCAGTCGGTCGAGCATGGGACATGAAAGATGTAGAACTGATAAATATCGTAATTTATCCAATGATAAGAATTGCATTTATTGTTATAAATTCTGTGATAAAAAAAAGAGAAAAAAAGTAGAAATACGTGTTGTCTTAATATTATTATTGTTTTGGGAAAAGCAACAAAAAGTTTGCTTAGGTAAATAAAATAAAGATGCTAAAATCATTTGTAAATCTCATGGTATATAAAAGGTATGAAATAAAAATTTCATACCTTTAAGCAAGTTCGGGTATCTTAAAAGCAAGACATATTCCGTTAATTTTATTAAACATGCTGAAAAAATATTGAATGAAGTATTTACAATACTCTAAATAAAATAAAATTTACTTCTTGAAATTATAATAATTACTGATCGTGTTATAATTCATCCACTACGTATGTATATAAAATCATGCTTTAATGAAGGTGAGGTGTAGTCCATTTTGGTCATGGACGAGACAATATTTGGCTTAATCTTGTTTTATTCAGTCATTGAGGATATTAGGTTATTTCTTCATGGGTAAAGGATTCAGTTTTTACGTAGCTCCATGACCAAAAGGTTACGCCTGAGCGGCGCATTGTTGTTGTCAGCTTACATACTTGAATAAAACCAGCGGGAGTGGTCTCCCCGAAACTTTCTCGCATACTACCAGTAATGTGAAGTGGGTAAACACCCAGTGGATTGGTAAATATTCTTGGGGTATTTACCCAAGGCCTGGTTATTTTGAGAAAAAAAATTATAAATAGTGATTTACAATGAAACATATCAAATTCATGAATTCCTGAAACTTAATATTTTGCAAAAAGAAGTGCGTATGTTCTCAATTTTTGCGATCGCTGAGGTTACTTTATTTAACGTTTTTGACTACGAAATCTTACTGCTGATATCATGCAAGATTTCACCATACCTTCCATCTGGAGAATGTCAGAACCACAGAGAAAAAGAATCTTCGAATCAGGGGATGCCATAATTTCCGAAGCTACAATTTCGTAGACCACCAAGGTCAAAAGCCAACTATACTAACTTGAGTAAAATAAGCGAAACGCTCGCCAACACAGAGTCGCAATGTGCATTTTGAACCAAATATGCAATTTGAACAACTTTTTTTCAAAAAATTGAAACGAAATTTGAGCGCAGATCTATAATTAATATTAGCAATCATCATACCAATTTTTATTTATCTAAGCCAAAGGGTTTAGGAGATATAATTTTTACAAGTATGCAATTATACAGACCGACAGACAGTCAACCCTTTGACGGATTTGTCCCAAAATTTGATACGGACCTACATTCCTGATGATAAAACTGTGCACCAATTTTTATCCATCTAGCTATTCAAGTTTTTGAGTTATAGTGTTCTCATGACCTCGGACAGACAGGCTTCCCGCGGGCGGACTTTATCCAAAATTTGATAGAAACCTACAAATTATGTATCAAGTTCACATACCAAATTTCATCCCCGTAGCTGTAATAGTTTTCGAGTTATCGTGTTCACAGCCAGACAGACATAATTCCAAAATTGTGTTTTTCGGACTCAGGGAGGTCTAAAACGTGGAGATTCGTCAAAATCTCGAGTTCGAATTTTTTGACGATTACAATACTTTCTCTTTGTATACGAGAAAGTGAAAAGGGCAGAGAGGAATGCGCAGAAAGTTTAAGTACACCCAGAGAAGGGAATTCCCGAAGGAATAAAAGACTCGTGACTCGAAAAGAAAGTTGTAGTGCGCTTATTACGATGGAAGTAGAAATAATTAAAATGAGGTGTCGTTAAAAGTGATTTAAGAAAATTAAAAAATTAAAATATCACATGTATACGTTTCGATCAATGCAATTGATCTGTTATTATTAATAAGAACCGTGGTTAGTATTAATACTAACCGAATTTTTTAATCAGTTATTATTCATAATAGACAGATTTTTCGCTTAATAGTAACATACATATTGATACGCAAGAAGGGTTAACGAAATAAAATTCTTGGGATTATTATTCAATTGATTTTAAGATTGCTGAAAATAACTGAAGACATTTTTAAAATTTAGCAGTTTTGTATAATTTGATAATTCGTATTATAAATGTATTATAAACATGTAGAGGATTTTGAAATCCTTATAAAAGTATACCTATATCATTATTTGTGCTGCTAAAGTAATTTACTGCATTTTGAAGCAAGATATGATATTGCATTGTTCTCACCAGTACACCGTTCAGGAGCGGTCCCTTTATCAATAGTTTTTCCTGCAGTTTTACTGTACATTAAAGCAAACAAAACTTTTGAATGATTGTGGTACTGGAAGACGTTCATCCAAACGTCAAAATCATCCAAACGTTTTAGAGCAAAATAAATTTAAGAAATCGAATTCGGTGCAAAACCTTTCATGAAATTCGTCTTTCAAGGGGCAGACCATTTTAGAGACTGCCTAAATAAAATAAAAAAATTTAAAACTATCTACATGTCGCTTATATGTATATTTAGCAAAATAAACATTGCTGTTGTTTGTACAGGATACTTATAAACCACGTCAATTGTTTTATACACCACTGATATTTCAGTCACAAAGCACTTTTATACCTCAGTAGCTCTAAAGGAAGACCCCTTCCAACAAAAAACCAACTTCCTCGCAGAAGGTAACACGTCCCTCCTTCGGCGAACCACTTTCGCTATTTATCGGCGCGCAAATAAATACACAGAAATAAAAAGCAAGCCGTCTCAAAAACCAGCTGGGGCAAAAAATCCACTCGCCTTTTCTGTCTATATGCATTTATATATTTTTGTATACCCGGGCACAAAAGATCGGCACGGAATCCATAACCGAATTGCAGATTGCTTTCTCCCCGACCAATAAGGAGCGAGCGCAACCCACCCGGTATTCTAATAAGGCGTGTTTAATTTTACCTGCTAGCCCATCCCTCTATCCGTTACGTCATTAAGGAGCACCCCCCGTCCCGACCAATCGCGAGTCGCGCTCCGAAATGCCAGACCCTGCCTTATGACTCGTAAACATGGTAAAAACATTTTTACCAGACACATTTTCACTACCGTTTAAGAACGGTTTAATCGGCGCCAGAGTTTAGTTGTTTAATGCTTCGGTACGGAGATCGTCTGCTGCTTCGTTTAGCTTTGAGTATTTTTATTGGCGGAGAGGAAGGCTTCGTGAGCACCCGGTCGTTAATTCGATTAAAGCAATTGATGTGCGGAGATCATCTCTTCTAAATGAAGAATTTTTACCGAGCCCCGTTTCGCTGAGAGTGCAAAAAACGAGATGGAGCAAAAGATGAAATCGCTTTATCTCCCGTTTAAATTGTTCGGCCATTAGAACGGCGAAAAAATGCGTCATTAAAAAGGTAATTATCGAATAATTAGCAGCTATTTAGAAGTAAAGAGATTGGTTGGTTTTATGCGTCAAAGTAGTCTGAAGGAATACGATTTGGAATTCATTCAGCAAAGAATTAAAGTTGCAGTTATGGTTGTAAGCGAACGTTTTGCGTTTTAATCTAACTGGGAGAAAAAAAAACCATTCCCTACAAAGAACTCAGTTATATCAGTTGAAACTTATCGTCTGCCTTTTATGAGTGAATTGAAATCATTTGGAAAATTCTTTTAGTGGAAAAAACAATTTATCGTTTGGTGTTAACAGAGACGATTTATAAAAAGTTGTGAAGGTTGTGAAAATAAAATAGATCAACTTGTCAAAAAGAGACAGATTAAAAAATTAAAAATTGAAAGTGACTGCATCAACTTCATTTTTGCACAAGAGCAATCCGGAAGAACAAATTAACATTCCAAACGATTTATCTTCTTCAAACTATAATGTTATAAAGTGCAAAAGACTTGTGAATATTTCTACTCATTATCAACAGAAATTTATTCAATAAAATTCAGTCTTGACACAAATTCCTTCGAAGTCAACTGAAAGACTGATAGCAAAATGTTTTGAACAGACTGCTTTTGCGCTTTCTTTGAACAGAAAAGAGCAAACCTGAGGACTCTTGATTAGGCAGTTTCTGGACTAAATAAATGAATGTTTAGCGACGGCAACTCGAGTGCGGCTTTGGTGGGCGCCATGCTCAACTCTCGTATGCGGTCCTTCCTCATCAGGGACATTCTGGGCCCAGCCGACGACCAACAGAGGGACATCAGCGACAAAGACTGTGAGGTACTGCATCAACAGGTGTCCGCTGTCAACGCCTCACGATGCCCAAACGGTAAGTGGATTACTCACTCTAGCACTCTCCTTTTTGTACTTCCGCATTGGAAGAAAATTTGATTTTGGATTGACAGCATTTGAATTTGTTTCCTGGTGTCCGAGTGTTAAATTTTCCCTATAAGCGTTTTATAAAGAAGTTATAATTTCAACTGTCTTATCAAATTTACTGTGATTTCTAGTACAAAAAAAGAAAGCCATTGAACTTTTGCTAAAGTCAAAATTGAGGTGAATTAAGTGATTTATACTTAAATAGATGCGGTTAATTTAAAGTTTGAAATTTAAATGTTTATTCAATGTTTTGAATTTATTTTGTGAGGAAAACTGGACGGATTCAATCTTTTTAACTAAGCTTTATTTTAAACAGCAAATGCTAAAACAGAATAATTTATTTATAAATTACTAGATCCTTTCGTCAAGTTGTTTATCAAAGTTTTAGTTACAATTTCAGAATTTTGGAATTTTTTAACACGGTTGTATGTTATGTGTGATAATTAACCAGATTGTTGCTAAGTTTTTTTGTATTAGTTGAGAGAATAATTAAGGTAAATATATCATTATCATTTTGAAAATTTATCAAAAATTTAAAGTATTATGTTAAAGAATCAAAACTATTTCTTCTAAAACATTTCACAAAAATCGCTGATCTTCTAAAATTTTGAAGATAAGTAACAGGGTGAATTTATATTCATTACTAGCTGTTACCCGCGACTTCGTGCGCGAAGAATTTGAATTATTCTTTTTTTAATTCACGAATGCAAATGTTTTGTTGCATTTTGAAAGGGGAAAGGAAAAGTTCTGACGGTTAATAATACTTAATTGGACGGCTGACAGGAGTGTACTGTACATGTATGCTGATATAGTTATATAAATTGTTTATCTATGATGATATACTTTTGTATACCACGTTATTTGCACGGAGGTAGAGGTTGTGTGGGCTGTACACACGTGAACAGGCCACATATAGTTGCCCATGGGAAAAATATGGTTTTTCCAAATGTACGCCTGCCACTTTCAGTGTCTGGCCCTGAGCCTCGAAAATGATATTTTTACAGAGATTTGTTACCTTTTGAACTGTGATGATAAATCCTTCGGTGTTATCGGAAGGCGTGGAATTAAAACACTCTCTCTTCTCCCTATATCAGTCATAACAGTAGCTTTCACGACGTTTGTACCTAGGTGTGTAATTTTTAACTGTGTGCCATTGCGCAGTCTCGGTATATCGAGTTTACGTATTAGTAGTACTGGCACACCGACTATCATTCTAGGCTTATCGGAAGGTGCCCCTGACAATTAACACCGGCAAAAGCCCGCGCGCGAAACAGTAATTTGGCTTGAATTTATTTCTATAAGAATAAAAAGTATTGTTAGAAATTACGTTAAAAAATATTTTTAAACCTTTATAGCAATCGGAGAAAACATTTCATCGCAATGGAATTAATAGCATTAAAAAGATCATTTTCTGGTCTTTAAAATGGCATAAAAATAATTGTTGTCTAATAAAGATTTCAGAAGTTATTGGCAAAAAACGTCTAAGCATTAGGCTTAAAAGCGGCTAATGTTCGTTATTTAATTAAATATCTTAAGAACTAATTAACTCTGAAACTTGAAAATAACACCTTTGACCTAAAAATATGCTCTAGAATGCCGTGTGTAAATTTCACGTCGCTACCGTTCACCGTTTAGGAGGAGTTCTTGTGACCAACCGATTGACCGACAGACAGACAGATACATGTAAATTCTGCCTTATTTTATGGATACTTATAAATATAAGAAAAATTTTCAGAAATAAAGGTAAATTAGTTCAAAGTCTAACCATCTCCTAGCAACTGAGTAGCTATAAATTTGCGTTATTTCAAAATCGTCTGCACGTAAAATTTAAAAAATTAATAAAAATTGAATGAAAACTGTCACAGAAATAATATTGGTATCATTGCAAAGGCAAAATTTTTATCTTTAAGATGGTATAAAAATAATTTGTATCGGACAATGTGTTCCGAAGTTACAGCGGAAAGAAGGATTACGTGATATTTGATTTTAAAAAGAATTTATTCCTCATGTTTTCGCATTCCTGAAGGATCACGTGACAGTCGATTGAAAAATAAAATATTCTTCATCGAGAATCGCCGAGTCAATGGGATTTGTTAATTATTTAATTGTTGTCTGAACTTTTAAAAATTAATAACAATCGAAGGAAAAATGTTACAGAAATGAAATTGGTATCATTGAAAAGGTAAAAATTGGAACTTTAAGATGGTATAAAAATATGTTTTGTCAGACAATCTGCTCCGAAGTTACTGCGGAAAAACGGTTTCGGTTATTTTCTAATTAACTGACTGTTTAATTAACTTTGGGACTTAGAAAAGTTCATAAGTGTCTTCCCCTTGTCTTAAATAATAAGTGTACAAAATTTGGTTGAAAACCGTCCATTGGTTTAGGAGGAGATGTGGAACATAGCCACATACATACCCACATACATACCCACATACATATCCACATACCCACAATGACTTTTATTTATATTAAGATTTTCTGTTCAGTAATGAATACTTTTTTTTTCTTCCCTTCCATAGATATATAATTAGAACGAATTTCTTTGGAAATGTTATAGCAAAAACCAACTATTGATTAGTACTAGAATATTTCAATTCTAGTGCGTAAATTTAAAACACAGTGGTTTTTAAAAAATTCAGTCACTTAGTTTACTTAAAAGTTCTTTTCCCTTTTTTAAAATGATAAACAGCGTAAGTAAATCTCAAATTTTCCCATTTCACTGCCCTATCTGCATTCTGAGATTTTTTCAATAAGTAAGAAACATATCTTGTGCCGTAGTCTTTTTTTTTTTTTTTTTTTTTGAAAAAAGAATGTAAAAGCTCATTTTATTGTAAAAAAAGATAAGTTTTTTTGCCTTGAACGCTAATTCGCTAAACAAAGATACATGCACTCAAAATACATGCATAAAAATAAAATAAAAATGTAATGCAGGCTTCAGAACAAAACTTGAAAGTAATATTTAAAGCAGGCTAATTTTGAAGCTTTTCCTCTCTAATTTTTTATGGAATTAACAAAATGTTGTCCATCTCTAAAAAATAAAATTGAAATAAATAAAAAGATTTCTAGTGAGATATTAATAATGAAAAAAACTAATTATTAACGATTTTGTGATACAAAAAAAGAGAATTTTCTATCTTTAAATTTTAATCCAATAATAAGAAAAGTTCTCTATAGTTGTATTTCTAGAAATATAAATATTGGGAGCAAGGATAGAATGCATTAAAATTAAAAATAGAATCGATAGAATTTAATTAAAATTTAAACAATAAGGGATACTTCATTAGATTCATAAAAGTGCGGTGTAATATTTCGTCACGATTATAAATCATTTTAGTAGAATAAAATGCATTTAAATGTTTTTTGTGAAGTCCAGATACTGAATTAAATTTCTTCGAAATCTCATGAATCAAAACGCAGTAACTGCAAAACAGGTTACCAAGTCAAATTAAATCGATAAGTGATGCCTACATCTAGAGAAGGAATTTAAATTAAATAAATTTGAATTTAATTTAATTTAATTAGTATACCTCGTTCTGAGATATGAGTTGGTTGCATTAAAATTAATAAATGGTTAAGTTAACATTTGAATATAATTGTCAAATAATAACTTGGAATAATTTGTAAAACGAAATGTGACAAATACATAAACAGGAAAATAAACCACTGAAAGTTTATTAATTTTCGATTTTGTGCATTAAAATTAATAAATGTTTAAGTTAACATTTGAATATAATTGTCAAATAATAAATTGAAATAGTTTGTAAAACGAAATGCAACAAATGACAAATACATAAACAGAAAAATAAACCGCTGAAAGTTTATTAATTTTCGAATTCAGTATGGAAGTTTGATACTTCATCTACTAAACTCACCTACTATCTGTTAATAAAAAGAAATTCTAAACATTTTTACTTCTTTTGTATTGCTATTTATATTTCTTTTGTATTGCTACTATATATTTTATTTTACTATTTTTACATGTATTTATTGCTTTCAACGCTGCGTGTGCAATAAAATACTAAAGGAGAAAAACTTATTACTTTGAAAAGCAGTAAAATTATTAGTAAAATTTAAAATCATAAATTGCATTTAATTTAATATAATAGAAAATTTTTAAAAATTAACTACATGGGAAAATATTAAAATTGGGATAGATTTTCCAATTACTTAACTTCCCGTTACAGTTCAAATCGAATAGCTAGACTCGATCCTAGATTTAAATTCCCCATTTTGAAATTAACCTTAAACGAATTGTGTTCATTTGAAAACTTACTTTATCTTTTTTCATTCATAAAATTTTTTATCAATATTGTCTCAAAAGAAAGCGTTCTTATGTTGAGAATTTTCGACAATTTTTTTCCCCATTTCGAAACAACGCTCAACTAAGTAACTTTATTCTTCATTTTAAATTCGTAAAGTGGACAATGTTTAATCTTCTTATTTCATTTTAAAATTTATATCAGCTAAATAAGTATTGTTATTAAATCTTGAAGCTGTTAATCTGACTGCTTCTATTCACTTATATAACATTCATAATCTGAATTTCAAAGTATATTATTTATGCTTAAACATAAGGTAGAGCATTAAAATGATTTAAAAGGGAATAATTGATTTAGAATTTTTTTTCTTCTGATTGTTACTTTTTAATTATTAAAAAATTGGATGTTTTTAATTATCTAGAATTCCGAAGAATTATTGAAAGTTTTCGAAAGTTTCTCTAGAAGGGAAATAAAACTCAAATGTTTCTTCTTTGCAGTTTTAGAGATTGAATATTAATTTTGATTAAAAACGATAAAATCGTGTCTGATTCAAGATCAGCATTGATGACAGTAGAATCTCTAAGTGACAACAAGGAATTTATTTTCCAAATAAAGAAAAGGCTGAAAGATAGAGATGACATTAAACTAATGTGGTCGAGGGCCCACAAAACGGAAGTGGGGAATGAGCGAGAAGATTTGCTTGCTAAGGAAGCATCCAATACAGATTTGATAGACGTACAGTTCACCTATTCAAAAGTACAAATAAGAAATATTAACAATAAAAAATTAACTGAAAATTGGCATCGCAGATGAATGCAATCTACAAATAGAAAATGAACAAGGTTAATTTACCCAGAAATTAATACGACTCGACTCGGTGCAGACTTCTATTACAATCAGATTATAACGGAACATGGCTATTGTACTTTCCAAAATCGAATGTTCGGTAAAGATTGTAAATGTCAATATGGAGAAGACGAAACTATTAAACATGTCCTAATGGAATGCCCAGTTTGGGCTCATCAACGAGACAAACTACCAAAAAGTTGGTTAATAAAAGAAATTCATGAACTTGCGCATTTACCAGGATTTAATACTTACGCAGTTAATAGTTAAATCTTTATTCGATTCTCGCTCGGCGAATTGGACGGACTGATTGGTGTGTGGCGTGTTTTAATTTTTGCTTAAATGGTTTATAAAAAAATAAAAGTTTATAAAAGTTTCATTGTATAATTGCGCTTGCATCTGAGGAGTTTGGTGACGCTCAAGTGCTGATTTGTGCTATCGTGCTGGGCGGGGTTGCTTCGTACTGCCCCATCAGGAGTTCCGGATGGCTTCGGCTGAGGTAGGAACTCTAACTGCATATCCAAAGGGAAACAATAAATAATTTCCAATAATTTACATTTGAAAAAAAAAGAAATGCGCTAATTCTTTAGGTTTTTTCTTTTTTGTAAAAATCCTAAAATGGCTTCTCTCTCATAGATGAAAAAACTGAGAGTTTTACTTCATCTACAGTTATTAGGAGACAGGACAGCAACTCTGAGTACTTCGAGGCAGAAAATTAAATAAAAAAACAGAAGTTTTCAAACAAAATTATAAAAAGTAAAAAGCTTACTTAAACACAATGTTTAAAAATTTTAGAAGTCTGAACGACATATTTCTATAATTTTTAAATTTTATTCATTTTTTCCGCCCTTGTTATTTCGTTTCACAAAAGACTGGAGACTCAAATTAGAAGTACAGTAATACCTCGTTACAGTAATACTTTGGGGACCAAATAAAGATATTGCTGTAGAGGGATGTATTGTTATATCGAGAGACGATATAATTGCAATATAAAAAACTAAAATTTTGGTTGTTTTAATGTGGACACAATACAACAATATACATTTTGCTATAAAATCGTCATCAGAATGTTAATAATTGTTAAAGCATGAAAAAAAAAAATTTAAATTCAGCTACACAACCAGCGGGAGTGGTCTCCCCTAAACTTTCTCGTATACTTTCTAAGTGGAGATTCGTCAAAATTCGAGTTCGAATTTTTTTGAAGATTACAATACTTTCTCTTTGTATACTTCGTATACGAGAAAGTAAAACAAAAAAATAAACAAACCTGAAATCAAATATCTGTTGCCACGTTTCAAAAAAATATTACTTTGAAGCAGGTGCTATAAAATAGGCAATGCAATGAATACTAAAGCGAAAATTCTGCTTTGGAATTGAATTCCCAAGAAAACAATTTATACTACCACAACCGTAACAATTGCAAAAGCGCGTGAATAAAAGATTTGCTGAAATAATGAGATCGGTTTGATTTACAACAATAAAAAAATTGTTAACAATTGATGTTTGAAATCATTATTTATTGTTGTAAATAAAATTTACAACAAAAACAGATTGCTACCAATACGCATGCGCACGAGAATCGGATTAAAAGAAATTGAATATGCAATTTGAAAGCCTATTTTTGACGGATTTGGCCCACACTTTTATACAGACCTACATTCATAACGATAAAACTGTGTACCAAATTTTATCCATTTAGCTATTCAAGTTTTTGAGTTATAGCGTTCACATAACCACGAACAGACAGACAGACAGACTTCCCGTGGACGTATTTTGTCCAAAATTTGATAGAAACCTACAAATTATGTTCAAAGACCACATACCAAATTTCATCTCCGTAGCTCTAATAGTTTTCGAGTTATCGTGTTCACAGACAGACACACACACAGACATACACACAGACACACACACAGACATACACACAGACACACACACACAGACAGACATACAGACATAATTCCAAAATTGTGTTTTTCGGACTCAGGGAGGTCTAAAACGTGGAGATCCGTCAAAATCTCGAGTTCGAATTTTTTGACGATTACAATACTTTCTCTTTGTATACTTCGTATACGAGAAAGTAATAAAATAGTTCATATACCTGAGAAACTTATTTATCGAAAAAATCCAATATTTTCGTTTGCTCATTCATTTTTTAAACTGTTAAGTCAACTAACAAGGTTCGCATAAAGTCTAATACACGAAAATGATCATTTGTGGAGGAAAGGCTTGAAAAAAATGCCCGTAGGGACTGAATTGATGAAGAGCTTCCTGGGATGTCAATAAAGATTGCGATGGATCTGTATCATCATCATATTTGGAAACAGAAATATTGTTACAAAGGACGAAAGTGGTGTTGAGATTTTTAAAAAACATTGTTGTACAGGGATTTATTGCTGTACAAAATATCGTTATATTGAGGGGAGATTAACATTATGTTCTACGCAAATTCACCGGGAACACAAAATTTTATTGTTGTAGAGGGATTTATCGTTGCAACGGATATCGTTGTAGCGAGAGTTTACTGTATTAGACTTGGCTTAAAAAGTCATGTTCATGTAGCATTCTAGACATCATGATTGTAACGTTGCAGTTCGTATACCTGTGGCGTAATGAAAGTCCCGTTATTGAAAAATCATTCGGTGGTTTATATAGTTTAAGAGTAACTAACCTAATAACTTTTTTAGAATACTGCATTGTTTAGTTATATCAATTCATACCCCGTGGAATAGAGGAGATGCGTTTTAGAAGCCAAGGTATTTCATACACGGCATAATTTAGATGGAGAAATAAAATAATATGCACTTATATTATTAATACATGCATCTCTTGTATATTTTCCCAACGAAATCGTTAACGCGATGGAATGTGGGCAACGTGCCAAAAGATATTCTTTCCAGATGGCAACAAAAAAACTTTTTTAGCGGTTTCCTGCTTTTTTTGCTGGTTCATCAACACGGGGATAGTAATGCTTTAATAGCAATACCAGAATTAATTTATTTCTTCATTTTAAGCGGATTTTTTATGGGAGTTTAAAGCTTTCCTTTCTTTTTTTATGCCGAACTCGGTTAATATTAAAAAGAAGTTATTCTAGAATTAATTTATTTCGTTTAATTACGGTCGTTTATTTTCTTTTTATTTAACTAATCCACTCAGAACTATTTAGAATACTTTAGTTTTTGTTAAAAAGGTACTTTCCTTTTGAACTAAATTTTGGAAGTGAATATTTATATATTTTATATTTAATATATTTTTCCTTTCGCATTCATCAAATTCATCATTTTTTTTAATTCTATATTTGGTAATGCATTTTTTTTTTTCTGTAGGTGGATTTTGCATTATTTTTACTCTAACAAATGAAAGTAATTGTTACAAATAAAGTTATTAATAAAACGAAAGTTAGTGTCAGTTGATTCATCAATTCTATTTTTCAAGCTTTTTTTTATTTCTTATGCACTCTAGCAATCTACATGAGATTTTTTCTTCATCGTCTTTCGTTATTAAATCTGTGACAATCAAATCTGAGATATTGTTGGCAAGATAAAAGTCCGTCTTAGACGGACACAAATCTTCTAATTTAATAATAATATGCAATATAATTTCTTTCAGCCTTCCAATGTAGAATGAACATACAAATTTGCGAGCACAATATACAAATTTTGACAAAACTTTATAAAACTTTAAAAACTAAGCACTTTGTTCTTTTATATGGATATACTTATGGGATAAATGTCAAAAAAAGAAAATAACTTTTCAATTATTTTTAACAATTTTAAATAGATAAAGACCGTTTTACATGCAGCTACGTAAAAGTTGTAAATGTAAATTTTCAACTTTTATTATAAATTTTAAAGACAAATAATAAACTTTTATGAAATCAATAATAGTATTAACCCTATTTTTTTACTAATATATAAATACAAATATTCTTTAAAGAGCATCACATCAAAGTTTATTAATTTATTGGTAATAGTTATACTTGTTAATCGCTGCCTATTAAAATAAAAAAGTGATAGATAAAAAATAATAGCGTTGCAGAAACAAGTTAATAATCATAGAAAAACAAAATTAAAATTTTAAATATTTCTACACTTTCAAATGAAATATTTCAACCATTTAATTAGTGTTTCAAACCTTTTGATGAAGGATGTTGGCTTGGAGTTTCCGAAACTTAATTATTTTAAAAATTCTGTGATGAAATATTATTTTCTAAACTTGAAAACTTTCTTGAATCAGAAAACCATTACTGAAAACTGAAATATTAGTTTTGTTTGTGGTTGCTGTTGTTAATACATGTTCAAGTGAAGGAGCACTAGGGATTTTCTTTCCATTTTTGATACAGACATTTTAACAAACTTTCTTATGTTATATATCGTTCTAACTGATTTCTCTCTTTTTTTATAAATTGACATTTAATTCTCAGTGTTTGAAGATTGTTTTTTCATCCCTTTGGATTTAAATCTAATCTTTTTATTTTTGATGAAAAGTTTTGAATAATTTTTATTAATAATGTTTGCTTTAATTCATCGGCATTTTTTATTGCTTTATATATTTTGTACAATCAAATATAATGATTATTTCATAATTTTAATCATAAATATTCTCGGAAACTTTTTTGCAGTGATCTTTTACATGTTCGATATAAAAAATTTAAAAATATTTTTGCTGTATTCTTCCTAGAAACTTTCTTAAAAAATAGGGTAAGTATCCATTCTTATACTCTGACCTGAGTTAATATTACATTTTCCTTTAATTTTTTAATTTTCTTTTCAGCTTTACATTATTAACTTTAAAATATGGTAGCGAATTATCTGAAAGATTTCATTTTTTGACTTCATTTAACCATCACAAATTTAAATTAGTTTCTTTCAGTTTGTTAGAACAGAACCCATTAGTAGTAGACCAAACTATTTCTGGTTTTTCTTCATAAGAAAATCGGAAGATGTTAAGAATAATTAGATTCAAGTCACATTTTTATTTATTTAAAAAGAAAACGTAATTCTTTTACATCATTTTTCTTATTCATAACATAGCATACTGAGCACTATCTACATTTTATTAACCTAATTATTGCCTTAATATGAAATGTCACCATATATATGAAATCTCACGAATATTCATATCACGTCACGTGAAATATCACGCCTTAATACGGCTCAGCTTAAGTATTATCTTATCCATTGAAATTCTCTTCCATTTAAATAAATCTTTTATTATTTAAAATTCAGAATACATAATTTTCGATTTTTAAATAGAAAAGGTCATCCCAAGAATTATGTAGAAATTGGATTCAATAATTCCCAGAATATATTTATGAATTCACACTTAATGCTACTTCCACTAAATGCTACTACTTTTTGTCAGCCATTTCAACATTCACTTCAGATTCAATTTTGTATTCATCCATCATTTACTGATTCATCATTAGCAGGAAAAACAACTTAATTATTTTTTAATCCAAGGCTTAATCACTCTTTAATAATATAATGGTTTCACTATTCAGCCATTTGGCACTAACAAATTTTTCCGAAAGTCCGTTTCGGAAAAATTTGTTAGTGCCAAATACGTTACTTCATTTTATTAAATCTGCACTTTTCAGGTATGCATGACTTTTTATCGGAAGAAAGAACATTAAAAAAGAAATCGTTAATATTTATTTAATCGTTATTTCAAGCAAGAAGAAAATTTCACATGGTATTTATTTAGCCATATTTAATCATCAAGTAACTAAATTTCAACATATGTTCTCTTCTAGAATCATCTAAATTCAGGCTAGAAAATTTCCAAGTCTGTTAATTCTAATATTTTCGGCTATTCAAAAGTTTTCCAAACTCGATCAATCCGAATTTATACTCCAAGCTTTTTAATTTAATCATCTCATAACAAAATAAGCAAATATTTTGAATGATAAATTTTCCAACTTAATATATATAAATCCTTAAATGATTTGAAATCACTACATTAAATCAATCGCGTAATAACTTCATTTATTTAGGAATTCTTTATAAGTTAATTTTGCAATAAAAGCCCATTGTTCTAAGTCAGTATTAAGGAGATATTCCATAATATATCTTAACTTTTGCTTGTCTTTTAGAAAATTTCCTTGAAGATAAAGAAATTAAAAGACAAGTACAGCAAACGTAAAGAAAAATCGAGATTTCTTTTTATTGAATGGTCCATGTAGCCTTTGAAGAAAACATAAAAATCTGAGAATTTTCTTTCATTTATGAATGAGGATTTAGATCTATCAGTAGAAAATTTAAATATGAAAGATAAGGTATTTCAAAATAAAATGTTCTATAAATTAGATTATCTCAATCATGTTCATAGCAATTTTTTAAAATTAATAACATCGCCATGTTAAGCAATAATCCCGTATTCCGATATGTAAATCACACTCCTGTAGAATGAACTAAAAAGGATTTATTTTTAATACTAAATGTTTTACATTTTTTCACTTAACAAACAGTTCTAAATATACAAATGCTATTTTTGTTCTTTGTTATCAAATGACCTAATTGCGTTAATATTTTTATGTTGACAGACGAAAAATTCTGCTATCAGCAATTAATGTAATTCATTATTATAATTCATTGTTGGATATTTCTGTTTCATTGTGATATAAAAAAGCATGTTATATAAATAAAATTTTTATTGATATACTTTAAATATTTACTTAAAGCCTATGGTATATCATTGCTGCTAATAATTTGTTAACCTATTAAACTTGGGCAAAATCTATAGTTGCTTTGATTTGAAAGTCTTTATTTTCCAAGTTTCGTAAGTCATAATATATTAAGGTTTTAAATATTTTTTTCTTACCAAGATCTTCAGAAATTTTAATTCATGAGCTTACAAAGGTTTATTCACTGAAAGTTGATTTTTCATGGAATTTGAAATAAAAATATCTATAAAGGAAAGTAATATCTAGTAAATTCAATTTTAATACTCAGTTTAAGTTAGATGTTACATTTGAAAGTGGTTATATGTTGGCCTTTATTTTAAAAAATATATGAGTTAAAAAAATAAGAGATTATTTTAATACATGTTTGTTTCGAAAACAGCTTGTATTAATTTTTATCAATTTATAACAATTTATAATTGAATCTCCATTCTAGATGCTTCAAATACTATTCATATATTGGAAAATTCAGTAGAATCAAGTGATAAAATAACAGAAGAGAGTTCACATTCATTATTTATTTTAAATAAAATAATTATCCTACGAATGTATTAAAATCTTTTTTAAAATACTGTGCATTTTTTAATATTTATAGTTCTGCAATTCTTATCTGAGCAATGTGTTTATGTTATTACACGCTTAATTAATGCCCAATATTCTACGTAAAGTTAAATAAATTAATTAATGCCCAATATTCTACGTAAAGTTAAATAAATTAATTAATGCCCATAATTCTACGTAGAGTTAAATAAATTAATTAATGCCTAATATTCTACGTAAGGTTAAATAAATTAATTAATACCCATAATTCTACGTAAAGTTAAATAAATTATTACTATAAATGAAGTTGTATAAGATAAAAACTTCCTGAAAGTTGTATGCAATAAGTTTAATAAAGTTTTAGCCGCATTAATTATTAAGAAATAGGGATTAGAATAATAAAATTTACTAGAATTATCAGAAATATTTTTAAAAAAATACATTCTTCTTGATGATATAAGGTGTAGAAAAGAAATTTTGTAACTAATGTAGCTGTTCCAGTGTTCACTGCCACATTCGAAACTTCCACCACTTCCCGAAAGTTACATGCAACAAGTTTAATAAAGTTTCAGCCGTATTAATTATTAAGAATTAGGGATTAGAATAATAAAATTTACTAGAATTATCAGAAATATTTTTAAAAAATGCATTCTTCTTGATGGTATATGGTGTAGAAAAGAAATTTTGCAACTAATGTAGCTGTTCCAGTGTTCACTGCCACACTCAAAACTTCCACCACTTCCCGAAAGTTACATGCAATAAGTTTAATAAAGTTTCAGTCGTATTAAATATTAAGAATTAGGGATTAGAATAATAAAATTTACTAGAATTATCAAAAATATTTCTTAAAAATGCACTCTTCTTGATGGTATAGGTGTAGAAAAGGAATTTTGTAACTAATGTAGCTGTTCCAGTGTTCACTGCCACATTCTAAACTTCCACCACTTCGCGAAAGTTACATGCAATAAGTTTAATAAAGTTTCAGTCGCATTAATTATTAAGAATTAGGGATAAGAATAATAAAATTTACTAGAATTATCAGCAATATTTTTAAAAAATGTGCTCTTCTTGATGGTATAAGGTGTAGAAAAGGAATTTTGCAACTAATGTAGCTGTTCCAGTGTTCACTGCCACATTCAAGAATGGAATAAATGGAATGGTGATACGAAAGAACGAAAATATCCTAAAGACTCTTCTTATGACTACTAGCATGTGACTATGATATTAATAACAACATGTCTTTATGTCATATGCAATGTATATTATACATGCTTTAACGTTGCAATTCTGACTGATAATTTTCCGCTTACTGTGGTAATTAATTTTTTTCTGTGCTATATATTTTTAATATAGGTAACCACGTTCAAGATTTATCATCATGTGTATTAATTAGAACAATTAAAAACTATTTAGACAAACGATAAAAGATACAGGTAGTTAATATTCACAATAGCTATTTGCAACATAAAAGAAATGAATATTTTGATCACTTAGATTAAAAGAAATCAGCAGCAATAATATTTGCAAATCCTAATTTATTCAGACAGTTTTATGGTTGTTTTTTTAATGCGTGCCGTGAAATCAGGGGCGACTCGAGAGCTCAGAAACGAGGACGACCGCAAAAAAAAAATGCTTATCAACAGAATACAATTTTAAAAGCTACTTTATTTCCAACTAGGCCAATTTTTTTAATTCGAAATCCAGATGTGAAATTTCTTGCTTTTCAAACGAAGTAATTAACCAGAATATAACATTTTCTACTAATTTTACTTACAAAAATTAAAGTGAATGTTGATCTGACGATTCCTCTGACGAAAAAAATGATAATAATAATAATCGGAGCTCCACGTACACATTTCCCTCCTTGCTCATTTCACTGGATAACACTCTATCAAAAATGAATATCAAATAACTCATATGCAGAAAATTTATTTTTAAGCTAAAATTTATTAAATACATTTTTTTACAGAAATACTCTAAAAATTTGAAAGTTTGAGTATAGTTGCAATTTCATTGCTTGAATCTATCGAAACTCATAAACAACCAATGAGATTGCAACTCGTGTGAGAGTGAGGAAAAAGAAAAATATATTAAAAAGAGCATTTTTCTTTCATTCAAGTTGGCTCCGTGCCAGCCAGAGCTGTGTCGACTTTCAGCCCGTCGCCCGTTTAAAGGAAGAAAGAAAATATAATATTTTCTTAAAGTTCAATTTTAAATTTAAATTTTATAAAGTAATAAAGTATAGTATCTTCTAAGAGTTATATATTTTTTAAAGAATTTTCTGTCTTTGGTTGATATATATTTTTTTGCCTTCTATAATCTTATTTTCCCCCACCCATCCCTAACTATTCCCCACAGGATAAGAATTGTTGCTTTATAACACTGTGATAATGTGCTTGAAAGAAATATTTTTGATTTTAAGTAGGAAGATGAACTCACGGCATACTTCAACTACTTTCTTATGATGCACAAATTTTTAAGAACTTTGCTACATATTAAAATTATCTTCTTCAACGAAAGAGAAATGTTGTATAGGAATTCTCATAGATAATGTAGATATTCAAAGATTGTGTCGTTGAAACTGTTTTTTAAAGACTGTTTGAGAGCGATGAAGGTTTTCAATTTGTATTTTTCATCTTCGTATAATTAACACGAGTAATTAATTGTTAAAAGGTTTTATCTTTCACCAAAGAATAATAAAAAAATATAGAGGACATTGAAAGAAAGCACACTAAAACATTTTATTTACAAATTTGAATTAATAATTTTAAGACCGCTAGTTGCATCAATGCACGGAAGAGAAAAACTTCAATGCGACAACGCACGTTCAGTGAAAAATATTAGTTGTTAATTTTCAGGAAATCAAAATTTATTTACAAGATGTTTGTCACCATCATCAAAAAGATTAGAAGACTTGGAGTCAGTCACCACAACTGCATTATAAAAGAACCGTAATCAAATATTTCAGTTTAAAAAATATCTGCTTTTCTCCACAGAAATATTTATTAATACATTTCTAATTTAACTCTAAAATCACATTCACTCAAACTGCATTTATGAATATTTTTAACATTTCGAATAGAATCTTACTTTAAACTAAAGATAGTTTTAACGTAGGACTACGTTCCTCCCATTGGGGTCTCAGGAAGGAATTTGATTCACACGCCAAAACGCCAGAAAACTTGGTATGGGAGATCCTCTATATCTCGGTAACTACACATGTTAAAAGCATAAATAATGTCTTATTTTAGAGATAAAGGGTAACAACAGAAGTTACAAAAAAAATTTGAAAATCGGAATTGTAGTTCAGCGACTACTGAGTCGTAAAGGTGGGAAAAAATACGCATGCATTGGTGACGCGATCCTCTATATCTCGGTAACTACATATGTTAAAAGCATAACTAATGTCTTATTTTAGAGCTAAAGGGTAAAAAAAGAAGTTACAAAAAAAACTTGCGAGAAACAAAAGAGTCACGTGAGTGAAGTAGTCCTACGCCTTTAACATCAGAGACTGTTCGAAAAGACAGCCTCCCGTCATTTTTTTCTATATATGTATATATATTCCAGTTTTTGAAAAATCATTCAATTTCATGGCAAATAACTCTACGCTAAATGGAGATATGGTGTAAAGCCAAATCATAGACCTTATGAAATCTTTTATTATTAGCATATGAAATTTCATACTTCAACCGATTTCTCGCTTAATTAAGTTTGAGACCTGTAAGACTGCCTCACAAATTAATCACAATTAACAATTTTTTTTATTTAAGGTTATGGTTTAAAACAAACAATCATTTTTTCCATATGTAAATTATCCTATGCAATCTTGGCTGTGCTATTTTCTACTAAGTATTACAACATTTGATTAACTGTAATTGTATTCTTATCTTCAACTCAATAAACTGTGGTTGAATACCATAACTAGCAAATAAAATCTAATATTTTTCAATATAAAAAATGCTTTATTGGAAATGAAACTATATTTAATGGTTTTCGAAAAAAAATATATTCTTATGTATGAAATTCGAAAGAGAAAATTTTTTATAATCAAGTGTTATTTAACTAAAAATTCAAACACAATTGATTGTTAATTTTAGATTGAATTAGACGCAAATTGATTAAATATTTAAGTGGAGTAGATAAAGAATAAGCCTTTTTTTCCTGTCTTATTTTAGATAGAAATGAATTGTGTCAACTTCGAACTCAAGTAATATAGAGTCCAATAATACAAAACATCGAAAATCTAGTTACAAATTTTTACACTAAGAGTCAATTTTATCAAAACACCATCGCTCAAAACAACCATCAGAAATTTTTCATTAACTAACAAATCAAAATTTAAATCTTGATATGATAATATATATAATATAAATTACCGAATAATTGATGATAATTTAACTATCGAAATATTGACATAATTTTATTTTTTCCTTCATTCTTAGCTTTTCAGTAAAATAGTTACTCTGAGCTGTAGCTATACTTTTACACTCAATGTATGGAACTGTAAGTACCGTGAGTTCTGCCATGTGATTAAAAATCTGGAACAATTTGCAAAATCTTACTTAAATTGCATAAATGATATTCCGTTGTGATTGTTTCAGCAATTTAAAATAGAATTAAACAATTTAATAAATGTAATCCTCAAAAATTTGTGAAATACCACCTAGTCCAGACAGACAATATTTCACTCAATAAATTAAATAAAGTACAAGGAAGACTTAATTTTACAGACAATATTCCAGTCTTATTGACTCAATAAATTAAATAAAGTACAAGGAAGACTTAATTTTAAAGACAATATTCCAGTCTGATTGACTCAATAAATTGAATAAAGTACAAGGAAGACTTAATTTTAAAGACAATATTCCAGTCTGATTGACTCAATAAATAAAATAAAGTACAAGGAAGACTTAATTTTAAAGACAATATCCCAGTCTGATTGACTCAATAAATTAAATAAAGTACAAGGAAGACTTAATTTTAAAGACAATATTCCAGTCTGGTTGATTCAATAAATTAAATAAGGCACAAAGAAAACTTAATATAAATTCTAACCCTCACCTGCTTCACCTACCTACCCAAAATGGTGTGCGGTGCATAAAAGCCTGTAGAAAGTATTCACAAAACAAACATGTCAAGACATATAAAAACACAATGTTAAAAATAAAAAACTTACATGTCAACATTGAGAAAATTTAAGAGAAATACTGACAAAAAAAGGACGGGAGGCTGCCTTTTTCAAACAGCCGCTGATGTTAAAGGTTTAGGACTGCTTTACTCGCATGAATCTTTTCCGATTTTAATTTTTTTTTGTAACTTCTGTTTTCTCTAAAATAAGATATTAGTTATGCTTTTAACATATGTAGTTACTGAGATATAGAGGATCGCGTTACCAATTCATGAGCATTTTTGCCCATCGTTGCGACTCAGTAGTCACTGAACTACAATTCCGATTTTCATTTTTTTTTTGTAACTTCTGTTGTTACCATTTATCTCTAAAATGAGGCATTAGTTATGCTTTTAACATATGTAGTTACCGATATATAGAGGATTTTCCCATACAATGTTTTTTGTGGCATTTTGACGTGTGAATCAGTTTCCTTCTTGAGACGCGGAGGAACGTAGTCCTACGTTAAAATTACAACTAAAACTAAATGTAAATTAATAAAGACTTAATAAATTTTAACTTCAGAGAGTTATTCCCAATATTAAATATTATAAATATTTCATCTCTAAATTTTCATTTTATCCTTAAGCATATCCTTTATCCTTTTAACATATGTAGTTACTGAGATATAGAGGATCGCGTTACCAATTCATGAACATTTTTGCCCATCGTTGCGACTCAGTAGTCATTGAACTACAATTCCGATTTTCGTTTTTTTTTTGTAACTTCTGTTGTTACCATTTATCTCTAAAATGAGGTATTAGTTATGTTTTGAATATATGTAGTTACCTATATATAGAGGATCTCCCATACAATGTTTTTTGTGGCGTTTTGACATGTAAATCAACTTTCTTCCTGAGACGCGGAAGAACGTAGTCCTACGTTAAAATTACAACTAAAATTAAATGTAAATTAATAAAGACTTAATAAATTTTAACTTCAAAGAGTTATTCCCAATATTAAATATTAGAAATATTTCATCTCCTAAATTTTCATTTTATCCTTTCATTGCACAATTGACACGGAAAAATCATAGCAATCGCCCCTACTGGAATACTTATAGAAGATTATAATTCTTTTCTAATGTTATTTCAGGAGAGCCATTCTCCAAACCACTTTTAGTCACGAAGAATACCTTAATACATTTGTCAAACACCTACAAAACGTCCACAATAGCACATTCCCGACATCCTGTCAGGCCGCAAACGATTTGCATCACAAACATCCCCACCAACTCTCCCGCCGCTCAGAAGCCAACCCCTCACCCCATTAGGCCTTGCCCCCCTCCCTAAAATCCATGATTACGTTTTATAAACGAACTAGATCTACAAATTAGAAAGTATATTGCGGTCTTTTGATACAGAAGTGGGGTCTTCGCCGTCACTCTATTAACCTTCTCACTCCGCGTGAAGGGAGGAGGGGGGCGAAAACTTCTCTCCCCCTCTTCCCCCAACTTAACTTCTGACACCTTTCGGAGAGGGGGGACGGGAGGGTGTAGAAAAGGAAGCGGCAGCGATTGAAAGAAGTTGAAGAATAACAGGAAAGGACCAATTTGATTTTGAATCGCATAATGCAACAAGAGGTTTTGTTATTACTTTGCGCCTTGTTGGCTATTAAATTTTGGCGTCGGGTGATTTATGCGAGAAGCATTTGATTCTTTTCGACCTCCCTCCCCCCTGGATGGTAGATGTGTATAATGGGCATCTAAAAATGAACTCCCTCCAGGGTGTATAATGTAAAGGTGGATATTGTGGTAATTTGTGGAAAAAAGAGTCAGAACATGCCACAGTTTATTCATTTGCAAATATGGGTTCGTGTCACATGCTGTTTTAGGTCCGGTGACAGTTTGCGAGGTTGGAATTTTTATCGGTGGGGGTTTTATTTGATAATAAGCGAACGCCAGAGTCGGGTTATTAGAAGGAAATATCGTTTGGTTTGCAAAGAAGCGAAGAATAAACAGATGTGTTTATGGAATTTCTGCGTGAAGTTTTTAAGTGTTTGAAACTATTTAGTGGTGAAGATATTTTTGCGGGGGGGTGGCAGAATAAGTTTTTTTCTTTTGTCACCCCTTCATCTTTTTTTTCAGTTACAAAAGTTTATTAAATGGTGTTTATAAACAATGCTACATAAAAATCATTAGATTTTTTTACTTTCTTTCAAGTTTAATTTTATTTGCATTCCCATTTTTTTTTTCATTTAAATTTCCAAAACCATGACTTTATCTGATATCGACTATATAAATTCATTTAAATTAATATTTTCAGTAAAAATGGTTTGTCTTAAAATTTGTTGTTTTAATTAAAAAAATGTTTCCCTAATTAATTCTTAGTTTTGTTAAAATAATTTGATTTTCTAAATTTTAAAAAATAGAATCATTAGTTTGTAAACAGTAAAACATGCATTAATTTTTCATTGGGGTTCAGAGAACGCTTCCACAAGGAAAATCGCATACGATTGTTAATTAAACATTTATCTTAAATTGCAATATGATTTGTAATCTCCAAATTTCTTTAGTATTTAATCAATTTATTTTTGTCTGGAAATGACAGTATTGACGTTACAAAAGACTAACTGATAAACCTTAAACCGGTTTGATTGACTTAAAACTAATTATTTCATTCTAATATTATAAAAGGAAAACAAGTAAATGCTTATAAAAAATAAGTTCCATTATATATTTAGTCTTTAAAAGAATTTTCTGTAAACAAAAGATAGGTGTATCTGCACCTTATGCATTTCGGAAAGGAAATATTTTGGAATTTAGAGTGGTATTTGAATTATAGTGGTTTGAGTGGCTTTCTTTCTACCTTATGCCTATGTCTCTGCACCTTATGCATTTCGGAAAGGAAAATTTTTGGAATTTAGAGTGGTATTTGAATTATAGTGGTTAGAGTGGCTTTATTTCTGTGAACCTTATGCCTATGTCTCTGCACCTTTTGCATTTCGGAAAGGAAGCATTTTGGAATTAGAGTGGTTAGAGTGGCTTTATTTCTGTGAACCTTATGCTTATGTCTCTGCACCTTATGCATTTCGGAAAGGAAATAAGATGGAATTTAGAGTGGTATTTGGAATTAGAGTGGCTTTATTTCTGTGAATATGGGAAAGGTGCAATACAGTTTGGCTGGCGTGATAAGAAAAAAATGCGATTTATCCAAAAATTCGAATTAATTAAAGCTGGACCTAAAATGAATATAGCTACAATTTTTAAAATAAAAAAGGCAGTTGATATTTATTTTTAATATAAACAGTTTTTATGAATAATAATTAAGTAGTAACTAATTTTAATAAGTAAAATGTTAATAATTATGATTAAAAATGTTTAACAATTTAAAAAATGATTTCAATAAATAATAAAATAATTTTTAGAAAAGTGAGCATCATTGTACTATAAAACTTCAAAACAAACAATGATATTTATAAGTAAAGTGTTCAAAGTTTTTTCAAAAAAAATTTAAACTTTTTTATTGCTGTTTTGATTGAATGCATCGTGCAGCAGTAAAGTCCCCGAGTGTCTTAAGAGCCATAAAAAAAATTATTCACTTACGGACACTGAGGCCACAAAACACGGACTTCTTCTAAAAGTATGAAGCGCATAAAGTGCTTTAAAATGTGAATAATATCAAAACCTCGTTTTTATAAAATACTAAAAATATACTTAAAATGTGTATATAGGTAATTCACAATATCAATAAAAAATGTTGATATTGAGGAAACAAGTAAAGATTTTGGAAAAAAATTCCCCACGAGTGCTAGTGATATGTTTATAAATGAAAATCAAAATAAAACAAAAAACAATCATTATTCTGCTCGGTTTATATTATTTTCAATGTCCATTGTACCCTTATGTCAAGATACATTTTTGAAGATCTTGAATACCGCAAATACTAAAGATTTTGAAAGAAGGTTCTGCGAAAGTTTCGATGAGTCCATCTGGGTCGTGGCCTCTTTGGGACCCTTCTCTGTAGCAGGGATGGGAAACACCTACCGTTTCGGGTTTTTTTTTATTGTTTTGTTTCATTTATTTTTTGTCCCGGTTATAACCGTTTGTTTTTTTAATCCAATAACCGAGCAGAAAAACAGGATCGGAAGATAGGCTCGATTTTAGGTTCGATTAGATTAAAATTTACCAAGTTATGGACCTTTGAATTTCATCATCTTAGGCCAATCAACGACATCTGCTTCCTCGAGGCGCCTGTTGGTTGGCGGATTACTGAAAGGGTCTTTATGAGCAGATAAATATTGGCCAATGAATTGATTTCCTGTAAAAACACTATCAATACAAAATTTTGTCAACAAACGGTGTTTGTTTTTTTTAAAAAAAACGAAAACCGGTTATTTCAAAAACCTGTTATTTTGGGCGATTATAACCGCCAGGTTACACCAGAGATGAAAAAACCTGAATAACCAAAAACCGGTTATTTTGGGCGATTATAACAGCCAGGTTACACCAGAGATGAAAAAACCTGAATAACCAAAAACCGGTTATTTTGGCAATAACCGGCATCCCTACTCTGCAGTCAAGAAAGTTGCGAATTGTCGAATGAAACAGCTTATGCATAACATAAATCCAAAGTCTAAGTACAACTGAAAGTTTTCACTTCCCTTTGAAACTAAAACTTGTATGTTTTCTATTTGGTCCGCCGAGACTTTTTTCTAGCAAGTATTTGCTATGCCAAGAATCTCTGCAAATGATTGTCGCAAATGTAGGGCACGACCTCCTTCGAATCGGGGGGAGGTCCGGCTCCTTTAGGGTTTTTCGACACGGGGTGCTGTTTGGAATCAACAATTTCGCACTTCACAGTAAACATCTTAATATTCCCGAAGAACTTTCCCAGGCACTTCCCAGTCAATAATATAGAATGACTCTCCCTTATATGTGTATGGTTTGTATTAGGGGCTTCTAGAACTTGAAAATGGTAAGTGATAAAATTTAGTTAGTTGCTAAGCGATAAAATTTAAATAAGTGTTAATATATTTTTCAGATAATCGATAATAGATATTATTAAGGGGAGATACGACTGTTAAACCTCTAAAATTTTCGATTTTATGAAAAAAAAATATTATTCCCCTGTCTTTTTGAACAATTTAAAATAATCCGTGTTAAAAAATTCCTATAATAATGAAAGTTATGAAGGAAAATGTATCAGCTCTTCAACATAAACATTGAATATGGCCATATCTTTAAAGCGCTGTATCTCAAAATGTGTTTTTTTGATATTGCGCGTAAGATATCTCAAGAACTATTGAATATTTTTACATAACATTTTTCACCTAAAATGTATTTTGCTATGTTCCACAAACTGAACTTCATTTTTGTACATATTTTCCCGAAAAAGTTTTTTTTTTGGGGGGGGAGGAAAGTTGAAATTGTAACTATTTTTAACATTTTTGTTTTAAATTGGTATATAAAATAGAAATGAAATTTAAATGTTAATAAATTGTGGTTCACTTTCTTAAACAGTCTGTTCAGATTACTTAAATATTCAAAATATTGTGTTTAGACCAAAATATTTTTCGTAATCATGCTCGCAAAGTGACTATCTTATTTTTTCTCCAAAAATTATACCGATATTTATTACTCTCTCAAATAAATACATACCAATATGAAGATTTGAAAATATGTGTACTATAAGATAAATAACATATATTTTTCTAGAAAAAAAGTGAGTTTGTGAATTGCATTGTTTCAGAGATATAATGTCTCGAATTTGACAGTTTTCCACCATTTTTTCGAGGTTTAAGAGTCGTATGTCCCCTTAGACCTTATCTGGTCGGTTCATTTTTTCTCCAAAAATTATACCCATATTAATTACTCTCTCATAAATAAATATATACCTATATAAAGGTTTGAAAATGCTTGCATTATAAATGATAAAGAACATATTTTTTTCTAGAGAAAAAAGTGAGTTTGTGAATTGCATTGTTTCAGAGGTATAATGTATCGAATTTGACAGTTTTCCACCATTGTTTCGAGGTTTAAGAACCGTATATCCCTTTAAAATAATTTCTAAGAATTGTTAAAAAAATACTTATTTTTTTAATTAAATTCAAATTAGTTCTGTAAAACCTTTAATACTATTAGATTGAGTGTTTATTGCGATAATCTTCAATTTGTGGGCAATAAAGGGAATTTGCCTAAATCCTATAATTGTTTACGTTCACAAAAATGATAATTTTTGCGGTCTGAAAAGCGAATTAATCTGTAAGGATAAAATTCGTCTTTTATAGTTTTTAAAATATGTCTGTAAATTCCATTCCCCGTTGCCATTTTCTATTGAAACATATTTCTCACTGCATCTTAATGAATTGAATGGAAGCATTATTTAACAAGAAAAAAAGCAAGCTAACGGCCTTATTCACCATCCATGGTTAAATCCTGATCAGCGGTTAAAAGGGAATTTACACGAACAAGCGAATGCTGACCGAAATGATCGGCTGGATGTATACCCTAAACTGGCGAGTTGGCGAGAAACTCGTTTGGCTCGAATGCTGATGGTAATTTTAAAAATCGCCAACAATAGAGAAATTCAGATACCATGTCAATATAGCAACCCAATAAAGTATACATTTGGCAATGCATTTATGTCACCTTTCGCATTATTACAGCAGAACCATCATTTAACCGCTGATCATGGTTTAACCATGGATGGTGAATAAGGCCGTAAATGTTACAAATTACAAAAAGTCTTTTCATTTCTAAGTGCGTATGTAGACCAAGGTATAAGGTGCGATTTACACGTAATATGTATTATTTTCAAAATTTCATGACAGGTTTTTTAACACATTTTTGCGTAACACATTATTTAAAAATGGGCTAGAGTATTTGGGGTTGATTTTCCTAAATTTTTCTTCTTAAGAGCATCCATTTTCTAAGCTATTTGTAATCGCCGCAATACAGTAAAAGCATATCGGCGCAAAATGCAGAACTTATCCCAGCTTTTGGAGCCTCATAAACTAAGATATCATTACTTAACAGAAAATATTAAGAGAAAATATTTGATATTTCTGTCAGTATAGAGTGATTAGCACAGAGGCTGTAGAGAAAAAAAAATTAGTAAAAAGCCAAATCTTGATGGCATGCATTTCAGAACAAAAAGAATCTAATGACTTAAAAAGGATAAAAGAAATTCAGCACAAAAAACAAACATCTAATAAAAATTACCATTTTTTACATTTGAAATTGTTACTTTGGATGTATAAATTAACCACTTAAAGGATCATTATTTTGTAATGGTTTATTAAAATATTTTTGGGATTGAGACTGATTTAAGAAAAAAAATTCATTTAACTTATAAGATAAAAATTAATTCGATTTGTTAATTAATGAACAAATCAAAAAACAGCTATGGTTTGAGAAAAGAAATTGAAACATTTAGATATTTGTTTCACCGAAAAATTTGGCGAGAATTTATGTCAACCGGCTTTTTCAGCGGGAGATGATGGCATACTAATATCTCAAAATATTAATAACTAGCCGCCTTCGGCGACCAGCTTGTTCGCAGGGAATGTGATTTCAATTGAATCCTGTATCATTTAATATCCATGGTTAACAACTTAATTTTAAACTTCAGATTGTGGTAGATATTTAACCCATGTTCTATTAGTGACTTTGTGCCTGTTCTGTTCATTGTCTAGATAAATGTTCCTAATGGAGTCAAATAACTGACCATGTCATGTAACATCTAATTGCACGTTGTCGGCGCCATCTTCCCTTTCTTATTCCTTGCGCAAAATATGCATTTTATTATTTCAACATTAAAATGGCGCAGCACATTTTATGTCCAGCCACTTGTTAGCTGGATTAAAACATGCTGAAAAAAGAATGAAAACATAGCATCCATGAACATTCAGCTTGCTGGATATATTTTTTAATATATGTAATATCTCAGAGAGCTTGGTTTACAGATCCCAAAAAAAAAATTTGATGAAATAAAATATGAAAGCAAAATGTATTAGGATGTTACCTCAGCTTTCAACAATGAAAGAAAAACACGCAATTAAATATTTCTTTAAATACTGAAAACGGTTTGAATTGCGCTGCAACAATGAAAAGTATTGTTGTAGATTATGCCAAAAATATATTTAAAAAATTATTAAAATTATAGAAAAAATTGTACGGCAACTTAATTAATATCATTGAAAAGGTAATTTTTTGCACATTAAGACGGCATAAAAATGAATTTTGTGCTTTAATGTATTCGGAAATTCTAATTGGAATTTCAAAAAAAAGGCTCCGAGTTACAGATTCCCACCCTCTAAAGTTTGTTCGTGCCAAAATTTGTAGCTATAGGGCCAGCGGTCTGTCCTGTAGAACGCACACACAAATTCTCCTTTATTTTATTCGTAGAGATAATAATAATAAGCCGATTACATTCTCACCTTCTAAAGTATGTTGGTGACAAAATTTGTAGCTCTTGGACCGGCGGTCTTTCCTGTAGAGCGACAACACACACACATTCTCCTTTATTATTAGTAGAGATAATAATAATAAACTGATTACATTCTCACCCTCTAAAGTATGTTGGTGCCAAAATTTGTAGCTCTTGATCCAGCGGTCTGTCCTGTAGAGCGCCAACACACACACAGGCCCCTTTATTATTATTAGTAGAGATAAGAATAATAAACTGATTACATTCTCACCCTCTAAAGTATGTTGGTGCCAAAATTTGTAGCTCTTGATCCAGCGGTCTGTCCTGTAGAGCGCCAACACACACACAGGCTCCTTTATTATTATTAGTAGAGATAAGAATAATAAACTGATTACATTCTCACCCTCTAAAGTATGTTGGTGCCAAAATTTGTAGCTCTAGGACCAGCGGTCTGTCCTGTAGAGCGCCAACATATACACACATTATCCTTTATTAGAGTAGAGATAGAGATACTTAGATAGATATTAGTAGAGTAGAGATAATAATAATAAACTGATTACTAATTTGATTGTTAAAACCACATTATGTGCCAAAAGTGTTTATTAATAACCTCAGCGGTTTCTAAAGTTATTAAGAGAGCTAAAATTTCTAAGCAGCTCTAATCAGGGGTGGTCCAATATCTTGCCATGGAGAAAGATTGATTAATTTTGAGGTAAGTATATTTTTCCCACAACCTTAGAAAAGGTTGAATCAATATTTGGGTGTTCACGAGAACTATTAGTTTGTAGCGCACTCCTTTATCACTTAGAGTTCATTATTAATATGCATCATGACTATTTTTGAAAACTCATGCGAAGATGGCTGAATTGTGTTTATGATGGTGATTTTTCACCTGTGGAGATAATTGAGCAAACATGAGAACTCATGCGAAGATGGCTGAATTGTCTTTATGATGGGGTTTTTTAACCTGTGGAGACAATTGAGCAAACATGAGAACTCATGCGAAGATGACTGAATTGTGTTTATGATGGGGTTTTTTCACCTGTGGAGACAATTGAACAAACAATAATTCTTCTTCAACTTTTTATTTTATCACTTTCAAATTAAAGCTCCTATTTTTTTACAAAATTCTGTCTCCATCTTATTATTTTTTTTCTAAGCTGAATTCTAAAGTTTGAATGGTTAAAATTAAGTCAACGACTAATTGTTGCCAAAGAAGGATAGTAAAAGAAAAATAAAATAGATATAAAATGGCATTTACAAGCTGGCTACACACCTACCTTCCTCTATCGTTCCTTTTTGAAATTCTTTCGCGCCATTTGTTTCCCATGTTCTAAAGTGCATATCAACGAGATTTTCAGTGCTTATGACCACTAGTTCTTTTCACTTCAGTGCTCTTAATAGTGATACAGTAAAATCTATCCTATCAGACATACTATTAACCGTTAATAACAAAATAACGGCACTTTTGGAGGTATAAATAAAAATCTGAAATTTAGCCGCATGAGGGAAAAAAATATGTAATGGCTTAGCGAAGTGGAGGAGCACATTTGAATGGATGCAGATGATTCTGTTCTCATCTCTCTCTCTTGATAATGATGTAATAATCGAACATGTACTGCAGAAAGAGAAAGATGATGATGAGGAGGAAAAGGATGAAGATCACACGCACACCAGGAAAGTTGCTTGCTGGAAATATAACTACTGAATACAAATTTGCGAATGAATGTTCATCTGTGCCAAACATGACGGTGTGAAGCTTCATTGTATACAGAGTGAACTTTTAAAAATTCGGCTATAATGTTGAACATGTACTGGGTAAGGAGGAGGAGGAAGAAGGGGATGAAGATGAAGACGACACGCAGACAAAGAAAATTAGTTAGAAGGAAACCGAATAAAGGAATGCAGACTTTCAAAAAAATTGCTGAGAGTTGTTCATCTATGTCAGTACATAATGCTGTGAAGAGTCTTGCATGCTCAATGAATTTTAAAAGTCCGAAAGTCCGGTGACAATTGGTAAGCATTCTTTCGAATTTATATGCGACCACAATGAGAAATGAGTAATCTTCGTGTGAGGGTACGTATGACAATTTTAGATTCTTGTTTAATTTTTTCCTGAAATATAAAATTACGTGTATGTGTTTTAATTTTAAATAATCTTTACGATTTTCAATATCATTTATTTACCTGTGGCCAAGAAATCAAAAAACATCAAGCAGGAAAAACCATCGAAAACACAATCAATGGACTTCACACGCTGCAATTTCTGGAGATGACATCATAAAACATGAACAGGAAAGTTCTGGAAACACATATTCAATTATCCGGCATCGTCGGGGTGTCGTTGTTGCCGGATAAGAGAGTTTCTATCGTTCTTTAACGACTCAGTGAGGAGTGATAATAGTTAGTGTCATTTACCTTACAGAAAAAAATTAAAAATTCGGGCATGATCCTAATTTGGAATCAAATATGATTCTAAAGATTGTTTCCACGATTTTATCTCATGCGATCGACTGTCAGAAAATATGTTTCCTTCTATCTCAAAAGCAAAAATTCGAAAAACATAGTATAAAATAATGTAAAAAATAACCAATTAAAAACAATTGAAAAACGCCTTGTAGGATTTCTTTCTCTGAAAAATTAACATTTATCTAGAATTTGTACTTTTAATTCAAAATTAATCTTTCCAAACGGGTTTTTTTATTGAGCGGGACATTTTATTTATCTTTGATTCCGTTCTTCCAATTGGACGAAATTACATAATCTGATGCAATCTGTTTATCTCCCTTCGTTTAATATTTTAATTTAATAATTTTTGATAATAATTTTTTCATTGTGGGGTTTTTGAATTCTAAAATAATCGAATTTGTTTAAATGCACCTTCCGGGTAAGATACAGTTATGCACTTCGAAACCAAATCCCAAATCCATGTTTTGACATATGCAGCTGCTTTTACAAAACTAGCAGAAAAAATTCTGATGCTGTATTTTTCCAAAATTAATTATAAGTTGTCATTCATGTAACACATTATAGTTGTCTGAATTTTGACCAACAAACTGCATAAACGTATGGAATGTTAAAAATAGTGGTCCAGAAATTCGTAACATGACAGTTTACGAATTTTGATTAAGTTAAAGTTGTTTTCCAATTCCGAAACTATGTCCAATCGGAAATTAACTTTTTTTCCTATCCGGAACTTCGTAACATAACATAAAAGTGTGATTTGGTAATCGTAGTATCGGTATTAAATTCATTTGCCACAATAACTTCGTTAACACTTTGGAGAAGGTTTTGCTGTGAACCTATCTCGTATTAGATGATCACCTTTCATCAGAAAATTCTGCCAAAATTTCCCAGACTCCCACAATTGTCGAATTTCTACTCATAACTATGTAACCCAACAAGTCGAAAACAATTTAAATCAAATGGGGATAATTAAATTGTGTTCGTTGATTATTTCATTTTTAACTGTCATTTAATGTCCAAAACTGAAGCAGAAACGATTTGGACAAAACTCTGGAATGTTCTTCCCTCCATTTTATCGTAAGAATGCAAGCATTAAAATGTGGTAAAAAATGGTTGTACTATCTGTTATGCAAGCAGGTGTTCTTGATTAGCTTCAATGCATGCCTTAAAGGTTACGCATTCTGTTTAATTTGCGATTTCTATGCAGTGGCGTAGCGAGGATAAGTGGCGCCCGGAGCATAATATTATTTTTTCGCCCCCTCATTGTATTTAGCATAAAAAAGGGACAAACACGAATCTATATTTTGTCTTCATTGTCCTCTAAGATTGTCACTCGGTCTGTCCACACGCCCCTTCCGTTCACTACGCCACTGCACACAGAAGGTACTTGCATTTGAAGTTAAAATAGGGAACCCCCTCTCTTCGTAGTCTGGTCAGCATCCAGTGGCGTAGCGAGCGTAAGTAGCACTTCAGCATGATCTCATTTTTCCACCCCTCAGTGGCGTAGCAAAGGTGAATGGGGCCCGAAGTATGGTAAGATTATTTCGCACCCCTTTTCCCATTTGATTTTTAAAATCGATATAAACACATTAAAATTTTGTCTCCACGGTGCCCCTAAGAGTGACGCCCGGGTATCTGTACTCCCTTGCCCACCTGTTGCTACGCTAGTGTTCCTAAGTATATACTTTGCATAACAAGAAACTGACGTTCTCAGCACTCTCATTGAATTGACGGCTCTCAGTTCTTCAAGTTTATAATGCTTATACAGGGCCAGATTTCCCATAAGGCCGACCTAGGCCATGGCCTAGGGCGCAGCGGTCGGGGGGCGCGTATGCCCTGATATAACTGAATATTCACAAATTTTTAGTATCTTTTGAAAAGGCCATATAAAATGTTTTTTTTTAATTTAAATCTGTTACATTAAATATATTGAGCGTTACACTTTTTTGTCTTCCTTGGACCCACGCATTGAAGCAAATTTAATAAGGACTGTCCTCTTCTATGATCCTCCCTTCAAACCTGTTCACGGACAGAAGTAAGAACGAAAAAGTTCAAGTAGATATTTCAGAGGATTTCATGAAATTCAATGGAGTATTTTTGTAGGTGTTAATCTTATGTTACTAGAAAATCACCCGTCACGGTATGACGGGTGCAAATTGCCTCTTCATTCGAGAGCTTTCCTGTCAAATCTGACGTGTTTATATAGATACATATGCGAGAGAAATGTTTAACATTGATTGAAAACAAATAAAATAAGCATATGACAGGAAATATAAATTTTTTATTTGCATATTTCTTTATTCAAAACTCCTCTTGTTCTATAGAAAATCTAGTAGATATAATCTAGACAGATAGAAAATCTAGTTTCAGAACAAAACACTCCTCTGCTTGTCAAACGTTGCCAAAATATATTATCAAATTATATCATCACGATTGCAATAAATAATGAGATGCATCGTGGCATCCAAACTATATCACGCGCATGATATACCACTGACGTGATTTACTACTTTCTATTGAAAAACGGAAATTAATTTGAAATATATGATTAATATAATTTAAAATTTCTCGGGAACTCTTGATCATAGCGAGATAAATTTCATATCAATGGATAGCAAATTTTATTTCACTATTTTGGAGGTATTAAGTTTGAAATTAGAACGACAATTACTCTTTTAAATTTAAAATGACTGAAATTTAGGTGCTCTAAAAATGAAATAATGCTGTTTAACGTCTCGCAGTGCTATGGCGCGAGTTTTATTGATGGTGACGTCAGAGCGTTACCGAGAGATCTGGGCTATTATATTAGTAATTTCATGAGTAGTGCATTGAATAAAAAAGTAAATGCTTTTCGATCATTATAAAGATTGTATTGAGTGCTTATATGTTTCAAAAATAAACTGTTGCATGTTAAATTGAAAATTATATATTAACTCCTTTGAGGGGGGCGCAGAACATGCATAGGCCTAGGGCGTAGAAATACGTAAATCTGGCCTTATGCTTATACACGTATGAATCAGAATGAGAGCTACGAATGCTTAGACAAAACCGACAGAACAGGCTTTTAAAACGAAATGATGCGAAAAGATCTCTAACTGGGTTCTCGTGGACATCACTTGGAAACTTACCTTAGCACGATGCACCTCCACTCTGCATTACTCTCTATTTAAATACACAATGTAGCTCTCTTATTCTATAAAACCACTTCTCAGTCGGTGGCCTGCCACTACAACTCTTCAGATTCATCTTTCACAAACGATAAAGTACATTGTTTGTTTTAGCCACTGACTCTATGGAATGCGACATACCCTAAAATTCCCACGGGTCAGTCGTCCCCCCCCTCACACACACACTCAGTGCGTGTACTAAACCAACTTTTTAACCTCCCCTCCCGCCCACCTCCCTCCTAAAAACAGCTGATTAACAAACGACAAGGTCCACTTGCGATGTAGAATCACCGAGGGCACTTGGCGATTGTTCAGGGCAATTATACGTACTGGTTACGCCAAACTTCCGCCACTTCACAAAGCCAAAGAACCCTTGGCTCTCTTTGTAGGATGTCGAAGCACACAATATGCTGCATTGCCACGCTCACCAACTGAAAAAAATCCCACACAGTCAAAAGCATCGATTGCGTAAATTGGCTCGTGCAGTATGGTTGGCGAGCTACCCATGTGCGTGATTCAGTATTAGGGCAAGAATTAAGGGGTGGGGGCTGTCTTCCATCGGGGGGCAGGTGAGGCGCTTCGGATGGGTGACCCTTAAAAGAAGCTGAGGACCCTTGAACGTGCTACCAGAATAAGAGAGGGGGTGATCTAAATCATAATCCTAAGGGAGGGAGGACTGTAGAGAGGAAGAATAAAAAAAAGATTCGATTTGAATTGCATGGTAAAAGCAAAACTTCCCCCCCATGCGACTGCGGCACTTTTGATTTAGGATTTGTGTTGAGTGAAATAAAAAAACTTTTCTATTCTTTTCTTTTCTTTTTTTTGAAATCCGAATGTTACTTTTGATTTGCTTCGACAATTGTCGAGTTTTCGAAATGACTGGGAGTGTCGATGTAGAGTTTTCGCTTTCTGTTATGCGTATTTAAGGCGGATTTTGTCAGAGGGATTTTCAGAGGGGGTGAGGGGGATGAAAAGGAATTGGTCGCAAGAGGCGAAGTAGTTCGGGAGTGAGCACGTGCCCCATGTCGTTTGATCGCGCGATTCTCCCACCCTTAATCGGGTTTAAATGGGGATTAGTAGCTGAAAATGTGTTAACTGCTGTTCGTTTGCGTGAGTTTTTTACACGATCAACGTTTTAATTTGGTTCCGTTTGCTTAAGAAGCATGCTGATGTCAGAATGTGTTTGAAATCTTTGTAATGGAACAGAACGGGCGAATTTAAAAGAACCGCCAGAGATACGCGTTTCCTCATAAAACAAATATATAACTATAATGTCTAGCTTTTGTGACAAAGGCTTAGAAATTGAGTGTCCATGCATGTAATGTATGAAACAGCACCAAACTCCCGGTTGAATGAAAATGGAATTTTGAAAATGTTTGTTAAATTACGTAGTATACTCTTCTTTTCCATTTCCACCTTTCTTCTCAGCATTATTGCTCATTTTCTGATCACTAACTGTGAATGCAGTTTGATCGCATGAATAAAAGTAACGGGATCCTAATTTGCGAGATTATAATGAACTCGAAATCTGTTTTAAGCAAACACGAAAAAAGTCTCCACAACTGACGCGCAATATTTGCCAATCCATGACTTCATCTTTACTAATACCGACTAAACATTTTTATAGGTCTGCCCAGTTGCGATCAACATAAATAAACTCAACAGCTTGTAAAAAAAATCTTTATTACTGTCAGCAAAAAAGGCGCCGGCGTTTTCACTAACTAAAAGCAAACGCAGAATAATCTGGCCACTGATGTGTCACAGAACATTTATATGAACGCTAGAAGATTTATGCCCGTCTAAGATGGGATTTTAACTTGTCAACAATATCTCAGATCAGACTGTCATAGACTTACTAACGAAAGTTGTAGTAGAAAATCCCATGCAAATTGGGAGAGTGCTTAAGTAATAAAAAAAAGCACGAGAAACAGAACCGATGAAACAATTGACACTAACTTTCGTTTTGACGCGAAAACGTCTTTCCGCTCGTTACAGTGATAGTCGGTCGAACATTCTTGTGTGACAAAATACCGTCAGATTTGAATCGCTAATAACTACGAGACTAATAATACGAAAAGAATGGTTGATCCCACAATGGATAGATCAGATCTGTAAAAGTTTGTGGCATAGTATTTGGTTTGCCTGTCACGTCATCGTACCAGTGTAGGCGCATGCGCATGATTGTTATGAATTGGCTTTATGTATGGTTATAAATAAGTGTAGCGTGGAAGCGCTTTTAGCTCGGAGGTTCATTTTGGTGTCATTTTAAGAGCTTGAGGAATTTTGAGAGCTCATTTTAAGAACTGGGACCCAAAGTGAGACAGTAAAAATATTTATCAGAATATAAGTAAAAATCGATATTAAATTCAAACTCCTCATATTTTTTTTTATTATAACATGCAGAGTTTTCTTTCGAATTGTACGAAATTCACAGAATACTTGACAATACATACGTAAAAGAAACATTGTATTAAAATTTGAATATTACCGTAAATATGAGCATTTGTAGTAAATAATGTTTTACTGCGCATACGCGAAATGTATATACTGTCAACAGATGGCGCTATCAAAAACCACTCTAAATGAAACATAAGAAAGGCGCAATTATGGTCCGCGCCGTAGATTTTTTGTGAAAACGTCGGGATATAATCACAAAACAAGTGTTTCGTATTAATATGTAATTTAATTATCAATCTCTTTAATACAATATTTACACAGAGTAGTATAATGGTCACAGAATAGGTAAATCACAAGCTACCACAGACCCTTTCTACATGGGATAAACTACTGTTGGGACCAAAGTTTGATACAGACCTTCAATTTCGAAGTCAAGACTAGATACCAAATTTCATCTATCTTCCTTGTGGTATTTTCAAGTTATCATGTTGACATACACAGGGCAAACAAGCAGACTGACAACTTACTCTTTTACGGATTTGGTCTAAAATTTGACAAAGGTTTTCAATTTTGGTAAGAGAATCAGATACTGAAATTCATTCATCGAGCTTGCAGCGGTTTTGAGTCATTGTGTTCGCATTCGTATGAATAGACAGACAGTCAACCCGTTGATAGATAGACAGCCAGTCAACCCGTTGACAGATAGACAGTCAGTCAACCCGTTGTCAGATAGACAGCCAGTCAACCCGTTGACTGATAGACAGCCAGTCAATCCGTTGACAGATAGACAGCCAGTCAACCCGTTGACAGATAAACAGCCAGGAAACCCGTTGACAAATAGACAGCCAGGAAACCCGTTGACAGATAAACAGCCAGTCAACCCGTTGACAGATTGGCGATTGATGCACCTGTGTGGTTCCAGTAAAAAATACATACGCCAAATTTCATCAATCCATTTCGTTGCGTTTTTGAGTTACATATACACCAAAGGGCAGATTTTCCTTTGACTTATTTTGTCCAAAATATGACAGAAATCTACAATTTTTGGTGTAAATACCACACACTAAATTTCATTCGTTTAGATCTTTCCATTTTCGAGTTTTCGCATTCGCAAACAGACAGACATAATTCCAAAAATGATTTTTTTGGACACAGGGAGGTCTGAAACGTGAACATGCATCAACATTTCGAGATTGAATTTTTTGACGATTGCAATGTTCTTTTTCTTTGTAAACTTCGTATCAACATTTCGAAATTGAATTTTTTGACGATTGCAATGTTCTTTTTCTTTGTAAACTTCGTATCAACATTTCGAAATTGAATTTTTTGACGATTGCAATGTTCTTTTTCTTTGTAAACTTCGTATATTTCAAAGTAAAAAATGCTGGTAAAACTTCTTGGTATCTGCCTCATAACTATGCTCGGTTGTTCTTGGCTCAAATATTTTATCAGAGATCTCCCAATATTTTGCGGATACTAAGGTCGGAAAGGTGCCACATTTAATAACACTAAACTAAAAGCAACAAAGGCGAGAAATACAGAGAATTTTGTCGTAGATCCAGTTCAGAAAGAATCTCTGCATTCGACTTTAATCAAATTAAACAATAAAGTGATTTAAGGTTAAATGATGAATTTCTCAAGTTGATGAGCATATTTAAAATTAAAGTTTCCTCTAGAGCAGTTGTTTTTACTACCATTACCGTAAATTTTATCTTCTCATTTATAACACCATGAGCCAATGTAAAAATACACATATTTTTAGAACATCATGAGTTTGGCATTATATTCTGAAAACAATAAACCCTTTATAGAAAGATTGTCCGTACTGAAATCATTTCATCTGGAATTAAACCATTAACACCCAAATGACATTTTTTTTCAATAATATTTTGTGCACTAATATTACATGTCGTGAACTCAAATTGAAAAATTACTAAAAAATGTATGTTTTATTGCCCTCCTAAGCGTTCCTAATGCGAAATGCAGAAAAACTCATCAAAATATAATATTATGGGAAATTCTTAACAAAAAAATCATATTCTTACAATTATATTTACTGATATATATCGTTACAAATATGGAAAGTCGCTTCCCAGCAATGTAAATTTTATGGTTGGGAAGAGAGTAAACTGGGATAAGTATTGGATGAATTTCAGCAGCCACGTCTGGTTCCCCGACTTGGCGACCATCTTGGCGACTTGGGACAAATTTGGCGACGAAATATGGAATCTCAAAGGTGCTGGAATCTTCTCGATATTTCCATTAGGAGATAAGATACGCTTGAAAGTACTAGATAATTCCATGTGACGTCACCGCCTGCCGCGGGAGACTATATAAGGAGAGCGCTTGGATGAAGGAGGGTGTTGATCGACTAGGATCGCCTTGGAGAGCGAATGTCTTTGGAGTTCTATCCGCTGTGCAAGCTAGTAAGCTCTTAGATGCCGATCTGTAGTAGTGTTGATCCATTGGGAACGACTTTAGAGCTTCGTCCGCAGCGCGAGCTAGGAAGCTGGTGAGCTGAGCGCTATTGAAAGTACAGTTATTGTCATTACTAGTCATTTGCTGATTGTTTGTGTTGTTAGATATCAAAGTGCTGAACTGTTATTACCTGTGAATTGTTGTCTGTTTACATTGCCAATCTGTGCAAGAACTATTGTTTCCTGTACCTGTGCTACGTGTTCTCCTGCATATTTGTAAATAAACCTTCATTCTCCATTATCTTGCGTGTTGGACTGTTTACACCATACACCCACAGTAAGACTTTTGCAACAATATGTTAAATGCAAGTAAATTAATCGATATATTATTGAAAAAAATTACCCTTTTCTTCTTCACATTGCAACAGAAACTGCTTTCGAGTCTGTCTTAGGAAATCAAAAGTTTTACACTATCAACCGGAAGCTGGATAGGTGCTGCCATCCACTGAATATAAAAGAAAAGGGTACTTAAAATTACTTTTTTGTAAAGTTTATGTTGAAAAATGGTTCCTGGGAGTTTATGGTGCATTTTTAAAAGCGTCCCTAGAAAGGGACACTACGCATTGATGGGTCAATGAAGTCTTGATATTCTAAGAGAATGTGACACACATATATGAGACAAGACATGTTAGTGGGGGTTCTAAATGCTAGAGTCGTCTGCGAATAAACTATATACAGTGGGACCTCGCGAATCCAAACTAATTAGGGCTGACCTCTGTTCGGATTCCGGAAAATTCGGATTATCCGGGAAATTCGGTAAAATACTCTTGATATACCAAATTCAGTAGAGTATTGACTTTGTGTATTCCGTGAAAGAGTTAGCGGCGATTCGCATCTTCGAGCAGGTTTAATTCTTTACGTCAAAGAAGACAACCGATTAGGTTTCTGCTAATTAAGGTGTGTATTCATTATTGAATACCAATTCAAATGTTTCTTTCAAGTTAGGAATAAACATTGGCTTTTTTTCTAATTCGTAATTGTTATTTTTACTTCATTCTTCTTAATAAAATTTTTCTAGACAATTAAAAAAAGATGTTCGGATTATCCGAAATTTTGGATTCCGGGAGTTCGGATTATCCGAAATTTTGGATTCCTGGAGGTCGGATTATCCGAACTTTTGGATTCAGGGTGTTTGGAATATCCGAAATTTTGGATTCCTGGAGTTCGGATTATACGAAATTTTAGATTCCTGGAGTTCCGATGTTCCACTGTATGACAATTCCATAGCCTTATCATGTAAATTCCTTGTAGGACGACTATTGCAATGGCTCTCATGAAACAATTTCGGGAAAATTTCTGCCCAGTGTCTTCGATCGCGGTCTCTTGCACCCAAAACCATTCTTCATTCAAATTATTAAACAAATTATTGACTCATCATAAAGAACAATTTTGGAAAAAAAAAGTTTTTTTCATAGCTGTCACTCCTTAGAAGTTAATGGTCCATAGCCCTGTCCTTACATATTTTTGTTGTTCAACTTAGGCATGTGACACCTCGTTGGAAAATTCTTAAGGCGACCAACGACATTCAAAATCATATTTTTAAATTTTCAACTAATCAATTTAAAATTTTTTGCAGGCACTAATAAGAGCACTATATAAGACAACTCACAAAATGTCACTGTAATATATTCATTTATTTCCAAGTTATAAGTGTAATTTTTAATTACAATTAATGCCTTTTGTGATAAATGTTCCAGACACTTCAATTTTTGTTCAAATTTCATGATATTTCAAATACGTATAAAAACATATATGGAGAAAAAATTTTGTCATTAATATAGAAGATATTTCGTTATTAAACTCTAAATATTTTCTTCCATTTCAAATTTTGGGCATATTTTTTTATAAAATTAATAGTTTCGAGTTATAAAGTGTGTTCATTTTGAATTTAACGTCTGAAGCATAAAAAGTAATCCCAATTTTTGATTGAAAAGGGTAAGAGTAACTAATAAAAAGCGTTAGAGTGATTTCGAATAATTTTAGAGCGCCTGGAACATTTATCATAAAGGCCATTAATTGTTATAAAAACTTACATATATATCCATAACTCAGAACTAAATAAATATAAGGCAGTAAAATTTTTTGTGTTGTCTTATATAGTGCTCTTATTTTTGCCTCTAAAATTTCAAATTGATTAGTTCAAAATTTTTAAAAATGATTTTGAATGTCCCTGGTCGCCTTAACAATCACATTCTCTTTCACCCCAACTCAGCCTAGAAGTTCCAATCAATATAAAGTTGGGGGGGGGGGGAGAAAATGGTGCCGGTGGTATTTTCTTTTCATTGCATCTCGCTTGCTGTCGAAGATAAAAAAAAGATTATTCAAATAAGGCGAATTATTGCCTCATCATAACGAACTACTTTTGGGCTAAAAGTTGTTTGATTGCCGGCATTCCTTTGAAGTTATGGGATCAATCCTCGCAAAAGAACTTCACAACATTCACAGCAAATTTTTTATGTCATTTTTCAAATAAAAGGCCATAATTAAAAAAATATTGTTACAGTATACATTATTCTAGTACATTCACTAGAGACACATTTGAAGAAAGTGTTCACATAATTTCAGAACAATCGAATGGTAATATCTTGAGTTATCATGTTTGAAATGTGAAAATTATGCATAAAATCCAGTTTTGAGAAAAATCAAATTTTAGTTTTGCCGAGCTCTTAAATTAAGTGTCTAAACTTTAAAAAAAATTCCCAAAAATTTACTAACATCATATTGACTTGAAAAAATACAGTTTAAAAGAATTTTTGACAGGTTTCTGTCCCTTTAAATGACAACTTCCAATTAATTAACCGCCCACTTCCGGTTTTCGGTTTGTTATAAAACAATTAATATCTCATCTTCTAATTAACGTACCGACAAAAGTAAATAAGTTTTAGAAAGGTAAATGAATGAACTACCCAAAACAACGAAAATTTTAAAAAAATGGGAATTTTGACCGAAAATCGACTTTTCAACGTGTTCGGATTAAAGAAAAAAATGATTATTTATTCTTCTAGAAAAGAAATTTCTTCAACTAGAGTTGTTTCCAATACTATTTATTGATGCTGTAATATATAGAATTATAGAGATGCTATATATTACATAATGCTGTAATATGTGCTGTATGTAGAGATGCTATATATTATGATGCTATTACATATAGAATATTAGAGATTTATAGGTTGTAAAAAATTATGTTTTCCTCTTCCTCAAACTCATACCTAGGGAAAAGGGCGGAAATTCTAATGTTATTATATTTTTAAATTTAATTTAATTTCCAGATTATTTAACATCACTTTGCTCATGAAACTGGCCACATAGTTAGCAAGTAAAGGTATTTTAAATCAACACACTACTCAAAAACAGGGTACTATTAACTATACTCATTTTCTCAAATTGCTCTTAATTTACCAATCATGGTTTATTTCCCAATTTTTTATTAGATTATCCATAACGAATTATTGCCTCATCATAACGAACAACTTTTGGGCTAAAAGTTGTTTGATTGCCGGCATTCCTTTGAAGTTATGGGATCAATCCTCGCAAAAGAACTTCACAACAGGCACTAATAGTTCGGTGAACAGTTGACCTCGCGTACCCCCCCCCCCACCCCCAAAAAAAAAGGTTGCCAAGATTGGACCGCAAACGGTTGCCCAAATTGGACCATTTAAATCAGTGCGCTTATTATTTTAAACTAAAGGAATAGCTAAGAAAACAGTTTATCACCAATAGTTGCCCTCCTAGATTAGCCGCTTCCCCTACACATTTTTTTGAAAAAATTGCAAAAAATCATCACATTTTTTTATTTTATTATTAAATACAAGGACACGAAACAAAACAAAATATGTTGGTTTTAAGTTGAATTTTTGATTTTTTACAGGTGTAAAAGCATTTAGTTTTAATATTAGTTTACTATCTCGAGTCATCTCGGGCAAGTGAAAAAAACTTAAATATTAGTCTTTGTACGATAGTTTTTGAAACAAGGGACAACACAAAGTGATATCCGACATTCTGTGCACTGGTATCTGGTCTCTTTTCTTACTGGTTTACCTCTGGAATCTCTTTTACGGGAGCATAGAGTACACTGTCTCGTTGGATTTGATATTTTTTCAGTTGCATGAATAACATCTGGAAAATGCCTTGAAGTTAACCTGACTAATCACTATCTGAAAAATCATCGCTTTCGCTATCTTGCATCATCGCCATTATTTTACTTTTTTTCAAAGCAACTACCCTTCTTTAGACATTACTAATCCACAAGCCGACGTATACTATACAATAGGGACACACGTGACCAGTCCCGCCAAAAGAACCGCGAAACCAATAAAACTTGGCAAACTGCCAATGAAAGCTGAAGATTTCCTTTCATTTCCTCCAGGCCGAGTAAAACCGTGATAAAACAAATCGTACTGGCAAATTCTGCTCCGCCCGAGTTTTCTCGGGATAATAATTAACTGCGATATATATAAACCCGAGATAACTCGGGATAATCAGGCAAGCGGTTAGAATTGGAACAGGCTATAGCAAAAACTAAGGACAAGTATCATTTGTGAGTAAACAAAGGAAGAAGTATTGCAGCCCCTAAAATATCATATTTAGGTTCGTGCTCTGAGTGAAGAAAATTTCTTTATCTATAACTAGCAGTATGCGCACGCCGTTGCCCGTGGAATCAGGACTTCAACAAAATGAGAAAGAAACCGCCCACAATGACATGGAAAAAGTTTTGGAAACAAAATTCAAAACAAAATATACACGTTATTTGATTTTCCCCTCTTATTTGTTGTCGCGATATTGACATTTTAACTGTAGGAAAACAGTACATGGTACGTGTGGGGTTCGTACGTTGGTTTCAAATGAAGAATCTGGGTTTCAAGATAAATCCTTTATTGAAGCCTCCTTCAATATTATGCAATTTTCCAATCAGTGGTTTTCCGTTCTCCTCAGTGAGAAACACAGAAACACAATACCAAAAAGTCTATCACGCAGAGCAGCCGACATACCACCTCTTCCCTTCTCTCCCGAAATCCTTCTCTCCCTCTCGCTTGCTGTGACCGTCAGCCCCCAAAGTTCACAAGCACCCCTTGGTTCAATGCCCCCAAGTAATGCCCTCTATCGGCCTTGAAAGAGATGTCGCCAAGCGCTCTGCACAATAACTTAAACGATCCGGAGCTCCGAAGTACTACAGTACGTTAATCCAAAACAATATTAAAAAATTCCAACGTGAAAATCGTTATTATATGGCAAGCAAAATATGCGAGACAAATAAACACTTTAAGAAACTGCCGAAGATAATAATCGAAGTCATTCAATTAAATGTTATGACGTCACCTGTGCTCTGTACCGTCAGCCAATGAAATTGCCAGCAACGTTCCGGCGAAAGAATAGCGGGAGGAAGCTCGCTACAGAAAAATAACTTTCAACTGACCAGGAAAAGTATTTTTAAAAAAACGGGAAAAGATATTTTCTTGTTTTAAATCCGACAGAACCGTTCCAGTTATAACCTGAAAAAAATTGAAAATAATAGTGTTATTAGAAAGTTGGAATCAAAAAATAAAATTTCGATGGAAAAACTGACTATTTTATAAAAATTTCTCAAAATTCAGTAAATTACGTTTGAAGCTCAAAAAAAATTCAGTAGGAAGAAACTGTTTGTTCTATCTGATGGTGTATCAATTTTTTTCGATCTAAAATCAGAAACGATACTGTGGACAAAAATGTTTCAAAAATCACCCCAAAAAAGTACAAAACACTAAATAAAAAATTTTCTGAATTAAATTTTAAAATTTGGGCTTCGAGGTTCATTAATGCATCTTTACGACTACCTGTGTGACAAATTTCATGGCTGTGAGTGCGACAGATTCGTCTGAACATCGCGCGCGCGCACGCGCACACACACAACATTGCCTTTTATGAGTATAGATTTACTATAATTATTTTTTTAACCCTTCACGGCTCACTACCCTTTAAAGTTAAAATTTTTAAATTTTAAAAATTCAATCAAAAAGGTGGTAATTTGTCTATTTTAAGCCCAGAGGAGTACGCAGGTAAAATTTCGTAAAGATAGCACTTACCGTTTTGATTCTGTTGGTGTTCCATGAGCAGGAATACTGCACCATTAGAGCTCTGAGAAGTGCGACTAAGCGAACATTGCAGTGAAACAAGAAAATGTCTTGAACACCGCTATTGGTGCTTTTTCGGGTAATTTCCACAATTGTTCATTTGGCCCACTTACAGATGTAAAATCCGGCGCTGTCTTTTGCAGCCTCTGTTTAGATGTCCAGGTAGGAACTTGGGGCTACGCAGAGGGTCCTAAATAACGCATCAGAACTGAAGATTCTGGATAGGCTTCTGTGGGGCTGCCATCTATGCTGACAAAAGAAAGTTAAAAGTGAATGGAAAACCTATTTTTTCATTTATATTTAAATTTAACGGTTTGAGAAGAAAGTCAAGTTGGTGCTCCATGCAATGGAACGCCGAGCCACAAACGGTTAAAATAGTATAAAAATAAGGTTAGGAGAATTTTTTTGTTGTCGTCCAAAGGTTGCCCATATTGGACCATCTAAATCAACTTGGGGCTGCGTAGAGGGTAATAAATAACGCATCAAAGCTGAAGATTCTGGACAGGCTTCTGTGGGGCTGCCATCTATGCTGACAAAAGAAAGTTAAAAGTGAATGGAAAACCTATTTTTTCATTTATATTTAAATTTAACGGTTTGAGAAGAAAGTCAAGTTGGTGCTCCATGCAATGGAACGCCGAGCCACAAACGATTAAAATAGTATAAAAATAAGGTTAGGAGAATTTTTTTTTGTTGTCCTAAGGTTTCCCATACTGGACCATCTAAATCAACTTGGGGCTGCGTAGAGGGTCCTAAATAACGCATCAAAACTGAAGATTATGGATAAGCTTCTGTGGGGCTGCCATCTATGCTGACAAAAGAAAGTTAAAAGTGAATGGAAAACCTATTTTTTTTTCATTTATATTTGAATTTAACGGTTTGAGAAGAGAGTCAAGTTTGTGTTCCATGCAATGGAACTCCGAGCCACAAACGGTTAAAATAGTATAAAAATAAGGTTAGGAGAATTTTTTTGTTGTCGTCCAAAGGTTGAACATATTGGACCATCTAAATCAATTTGCGGCTGCGTAGAGGGTCCTAAATAACGCATCAAAACTGAAGATTCTGCATAGGCTTCTGTGGGGCTGCCATCTATCCTGACAAAAGAAAGTTAAAAGTGAATGGAAAACCTTTTTTTCATTTATATTTGAATTTAACGGTTTGAGAAGAGAGTCAAGATGGTTCTCCATGCAGTGGAACACCGAGCCACAAAGGGTTAAAATAGTATAAAAATAAGGTTA
>BGPR01004971.1:0-51714 GCA_013235015.1 Araneus ventricosus
AATCGTGTTCATTCTCAAATTGAGGTGAATGTCCCGGAACATAGCAATATGTCTGAGGTGTGCGAATTTTGTGATGCATTTTATTGCAGAAACGAAGTGAACTCGAGTAAAAAAATATACCAAATGCTGTCATGATGGGAAAGTTCATCTTCCAAATCTGACAGAAGCTCCTGAACTTTTCAAAGAATTACTCTGCAGCAATTCACAGGAAGCAAAAAACTATCGAGAACAGATTCGAGAATATAATGCTGCACTATCCTTTGCATCTATGGGGGCTGAAATAAAGGCACCTCCTGCTGGAACAGTATATAGTACCTTACAACCCTTGGCTGATAAAAAAGTCAATACCCATATAAATGTTGAAGTGTGTGCGTCTGTAAAGATTGTTAAGTACCTATATAAATATGTCTATGAAGGTCACGATGCAGCTTCAGTTGGACTTCAGACAAATGATGGTCTTTTAAACAACGATGGATTTTTAACTTTTTTAGATGGTAGATATGTAAGTGCTCCTGAAGCGATGTGGAGACTCAATGAATTTTCTCTCTCAGAAAAATCTCATGTAGGTAATCATGAGATTGGCCGTTCACTTGCCAAACCAATAGCAAGTGGTAAAACAAAGTGGTGATAATGCTACTTCAAAATTTGATGCATTAAAAAGGCCTGTGCAATGTGCTGTATAACAAGACTAATAGTGACAAAACTACAGCGTAACGTTATTGAAGCAGAAATGATTGGGTCAAGCTCAAAAGAAACATTTTTAATTCCCAGAATACCGCTCATCCCATCGGACAATAATATATCTTTTAGTTTTAAAAGAAAACAATTCCCTGTACGTTTGGCATTTTCTATGACCATTAATAAATCCTAAGGCCAAACTTCTTACAAAATGTGCTTGGTATTAACTAATCCTTTTTTTACACATGGCCAACTTTATGTTGGTTTGTCTAGAGCCAGGTCATTTGATAGTGTTTCAATTATCTCTTCGACCAAAGAGGTATGTAATTGTGTTTACAGAGAAATACCGTGTATGTAGCTTATATATTGTGTATAATTTAAATTTTGACCTGCTACCGTATTAATTTTGTAAAAATGTGTATCAATTGTTGGAGAGAATTCTTTTTTTAGTGTAATGATGTAGTGCAAATTTGTTCATTTATTAAGTGTCTTATGCAAGGACGTTCCGACTTTTACGGTGAATAATAATGGAAACTTTTCAAATCATGTTTTTTTATATCTAGCAATGAAATGTTTTGTAGTGTTCAGAAGTGCAATGTTTTGTATATACAGGAATGAAATTTTTGGATTGTTCAGAAGGGCAATATATTGTATTTTCAATGCATATACAGTATACTCTCCATTATCCGTGCACGGATTATCCATGCTAATTACAGACTCACAAAAGAATTCAAAGAAAAACATTTTCATGCTTATCATGCATGTAAAATCGATGTTGATGTTCGATCGAGAGGTCCTTTCCGTGAAACTAGTGAGCCGTGACGGCGGAAGCTAAAGAATAGATTTTTTTTTCCTTCACGTGCAATCTCTACCGGTTCAACCATTAATTTTCCGAGAAAGGAATCATCCACTTCTTGCTAGCTCATTCTTGTACGAACACGCTTCTTCCTCACACGTCATTCTTTTACTTCTTTGTCTTCTTTCACTTTCGCACGTGTTCCTTTAGTTTTTGCGTCTGTTTATCGTCAGTTAGTAGCGTGAAATTTTTTACTGGTAAAAATGAGTGGTGTGAAACGAAAACAAAACGTTTTAAATGTTAAAAAAAATTAGAAATCCTTCAAAAACTTGATAATGGAGAATCAGCTAGTACTGATACAGAAGATGTATTAAATGTGGGAAATACAATTTATCATTCTGCTGCTCTACAATCTTTGGAAACTTTATCAGATCATAAGGGACAAAGAGGATTTGATTAAGGTGACATTACTGCGATTCGTAAAATATGTGTCGATATACGAGAAGAGATGAACAAACAGCAGAAGCAAAGATGCATAACAGACTTTTTAAAGCAGTAAATATTGAAAGGAAAATTCCTAGTTTCATGTTATACAGCATGCAAATGTAAGTAATTTTTATATTTTTGTATTGTTGATTTTTCTTTAATAAAATGGAATTTTCGGATTATCCGTGTTTTTCTATTGTCCGTGCGATCCCTCCCGGTGATTAACCCGGATGATCAGAAGTGCACTGTATTCATAATTTTATGTATGTATTTGTATATATTGTGTAATAGGGTTGAATCATTTTTTAAAAAAACGTTTAAGATAATTCTCTGATGCATCGATGCCTGTTGAATTTGACTTCCTGATGCTTTCACTATATAAAAAATGGTCTTTTTCAGGGCCAAAAAATTTTATTCCTTCTTGATTAAGGTGAAAACATTAAAAGGAAATCAGCTTTCAACTTTTCTTTATTCATAATACTGTCTTTTTTTTTATGTTCATAATGATAAGATGTAAGACCACAATCTCTTTATTAATAATATTAAATCCAATTTGTTTTTAGAGTTAGTTTTTAGAATAATTATATTTGTTTTAATTTTGCAACTCTTATTCATTTGTTTATCACTTTCATAATTTTCTTCGTAAGTTTTATTTGAAGAAAAATATCTTTTTGAGTCTAAAATATTTTATTCTGTGTTGATTTAAATTAAAGCACCAGAAGCAAAATAAAGCTGATTCATATATATATAAATATTTTACAATATTTTTACTAGGACCCTTTTTTTTTATTGTAGGGAGCGAAGCGAGCAAGGTTTGTGTAGCAACCCGGGAAGATTCTAACGCAATCCTCCTGGGGTTGTGCGAGCAGGGGGCAGAACCCCCTAGTACAATATATTACCCTTCTGAAAACTTCAAAAAGTTCATTCCTGGATATACAAAACATTGCACTTCTGAACACTACAAAACATTTCATTCCTGGATATAGAAAAAATGATTTGAAAAGTTTCCATTATTATTCACTGTAACAGTCAGAACATCCTTGCATCCTCACTTAATAAATGAACAAATTTGCACTATATCATTACACTAAAAAACAATTGATATACATTTTTAATGTAATCAATCTGTAAATTACTGTCACTATTTGTAAAATTTTAACATCTTATTATTATTAAACACACTTTTCTTTATTCTTCTTTAATTTGATGTCTCACATTTTTTTATTGAATGATTTATTTATGTTAATTTGATAAATCCTGTGCTCCATAATATGTACTTAATCCAGTACAATTCTGTAATCAATATTCTAGTATGATACCGGTTTGATACTGGTTCTGGTTCCAGTTTCATACTGGAACCAGTATCACACTAGGCCTGGTGTTTTATACTGGAACCGGTATCGTACCGGATCCAGTATCATACTGGAACCTTATACCGGCTTATGAAACACCGGTTCCGGTATGATACTGGAACCGGTATGATACCGGTTACAGTATCATACTGGATCCGGTATATGAAACACCGGTTCCGGTATGATACTGAATCCGGTATGATACCGATTCCAGTATCATACTGAAACCGGTAACATACAGGATCCAGTATCAAACCGGAACCGGTGTTTCATAAACCGGTATATTTTTTTTATACCGGAAAAGAAATTTTTTTCCAATAGGGCTGTAATTAGATTTTGAGAGGCGTGGGAAAAACCAAAAGCCCCCGCGCCACAGAATTCAAAGTAAAAATATTTCATCTTTGAATCGAAGTGGTGCAAAAAAGAATTAATTTCAAAAATGAAATTTTGTGAGTATTTTAAAGCTTCAAGTATTGAGTTGACAAATTGGAGGAATTTAGTTCTTCATTTCTCGAAAATTACAAGGATTTGACTCTCTTTACACCATGATAGGAACAGGCGCACACGAACACTCAAAACTTGCAATTAGCTACTCCGAAAGCACTGAAATGCTTTTGGTACATTTCCAAAAAAAATGGAAAAATACTTAATTTTGATTATTGATTTTAGATTCGAAATAATTGTGTTTTTTTGCAATATAAATAACCAAAAGTGATGATTAATGAGTAGTGAGTACTAAGTAGTGAGTAGCATAATGTACTTTGCAACATTTTATGACTCAGCTCCCCTCCCCATACCGTCAAATCAGTCCGGTTAAACAACTAGAGCAGTAGGCAATCCCATCTTTTTTCTGTTTCCTGCTTTATACTCCCACCCCTCCATAAGTCGGAACTGGTACTTCATGGAATCTTCCCCACAGTCACACCTGTAGTGAAAAAATTTTAGCTGCAGTTAGAACATTGGACCGATTTAGTATTTCCGACCGAGCAGGCGCTGCCATTGTGTCAGCTACGCTTCAAGATGTGGGCATTATCTCAGAAAGCAATGTTTTGAACGTTGCTGACAGAAATAAAATTCGGCGTGGGAGAACAAAGGCAAGAAGTACTGTATTGTCTCAGATCATAAAAGATTATGACCATGACCAGTTTGGTTTATACTTCGATGGGCGAAAAGACAGGACTCTATCAATGGAAGACAACAGAAGAAAAGTCATAGAAGAACACATAAGCTTGGTAAAAGAGCCTGGCTCTGAGTACATCGGCCACGTGTCTGCAAATTTCGGGACAGCGAACATTATTGGAAATAACATATATAGTTTTTTGTCATGCGTTGACAATGACATAGATGTAACAAAGTTCATTGCGACGGAACATCTGTAAACACAGGTGTCAAAGGAGGTATACGTAACACGGAACTGATCCTGAATCGTCCACTATCCGAGGCTTTATTGACATTAACGACATTTATCGCAAAACTCTATGCGTCTATGTGGTTCAAGATCAAAACGAAACCATAATTAATCTATAAGGCACAGCATTTGCATCAATCAATCGTTCTATCGCGTAATTTCTCGAATGATTTGAAGGATGTCATAGACCCTGTTATTAAAAGAAACTGATTTTTTGGCCATCCAGAAAATGTCCTGATATCAATGCTAGCTGACGACAGAAATCACTTAAGGGAATTAGCCCTTCGAAGAATTCTGAAAGCACGCAAAGTCATTGCCTTCTGCTCTAGTTGTTTAACCGGACTGATTTGACGGTGTGGGGAGGGGGAGCTGAGTCATAAAATGTTGCAATGTACATTATACTACTCACTACTTAGTATTCACTACTCATTAATCATCACTTTTGGTTATTTATATTGCAAAAAAAAAACAATTATTTCGAATCTAAAATCGTATAATCAATAATCAAAATTAAGTATTTTTCCATTGTTTTTCTGAAAATTCAACCCCCCTTCGGTAGTATTAAATTTAGAATTTATTTTTTTTTTATTATTTTTATCTTAATTTCCATACCATAGAACATCTTTTCCGCATAAGTAGGTTTTGATTAATAATAATTTTTTTTTAATCGTGTAATCAAAATTCAGTATTTTTCCACTTTTTTTCGAAAATTCAACCCCCTTGCGGCAGTATTAAATTTTGAATTTAATTTTTTTTTATTATTTTCTCTTAATCTCCATACCATAGAACATCTTTTCCGCATAAGTAGGTTTTGATTAATAATAATATTTTTTAAAGCGTATAATCAAAATTCAGTATTTTTCCATTTTTTTCGAAAATTCAACCCCCTTGCGGCAGTATTAAATTTTTAATTTAATTTTTTTTATTATTTTTCTCTTAATCTCCATACCATAGAACATCTTTTTCGCATTGGTAGGTTTTGATTAATGATAATTTTTTTTTCTCCATAGAAGAGCGATCCACCCTATTATACACATGGCTAAAACAATGTTCGCAGATGCAGTATGCCAACAACCATGCACTGGCTCCCGCCCAATCACCACAGTGAAGCCAGCCTCTGTAAGTATATGGGAGTGTAACCACCTCCAAACCCCACATTCGGTTGGAATATTTTTTTCTGAGCCATAGTTAAGCTAGACCAAATGGGATTATTCACATCAGCAAGTACAGTACCTGCAGGTAAAACGGTATTTGCAGGTTAAGAATAAATAATTAAGCTGGCATGAATTTTATCCCTAATTTTGATAATTTTTTTAAGGAGCGTTATTTTCAGGTACTGTACATCCGGATAAAACGTTATTTGAGGTAATTTACATTCTACAGCGTAATCTCTGGAATCCAAACTAACTGGGGCTGACCTCTCCTCGGATTTCAAAAAAATTCGGATTATCTGAGGAATTCGCAAAATACTCTTGAATACTCTACCAAATGCAGTAGAGTATTGACTTTGGGTCCTCTGTGAAAGTGTATGAAAAGATCTGACGTTGATTCGCACTGCACAGTGGATCCGTAGGCAAACAAATTGAGGGAAGTGACCTTGAGCTGGTGTGATTTCCGGTTACTATGACAACGCGCGCTAAAAATAGCCTACTGGGTTAAAACCGGTGGGGTTCATTAAACGTGTTATCTAGTCGGTCCGTGTCGAGAGAATGATCACTTAATTGATGTTGTATACGTTTCCCTATCGAAGCATGTCATTGTTACGTTGTGTCGAAGTGTTGATCGAGTTGAAGTGTGTGTAGTGTGAAAGAATTAATCCCTGTTGAAGTGCAGTATTTCTGTTTCCACAAGACATTGTTTCCATGGTTAGGAATCAAGATAAAGAATTATAGTACAGGCTTTCATGTGAAAATAAAATTGATAAAAAAGTGCACTTCTGTTTTTTTTTTAATTTCGAAACGGTACTAACCCAAAAAAACCCACGCCTCTTATTTATAATAATGAATTATAAATTAAAGACAAAAAGTAGAAAATAACTAAAATAAAAAACATAAGAAAGGCGCAGTTTGGGTCCGCGTCGAAGATTTTTCGTGAAAACGTCGAGATAAAATTATAAAACAAGTATTTCGTATTAATATGTAATTGAATTATCAATCTCTTTAATACAATATTTACCCAGAGTTGTATAATGGTTACAGAATAGATAAATCGCAAGTTTATCGCATTTAGCAAGGGTTTTCTATTCTGTAACCTTTATACTACTCTGTGTAAATATTGTATTAAAGAGATTCTTAATTAAATTACATATTAATACGAAACGCTTGTTTTATGATTTTTATCTCGACTTTTCCACGAAAGATCTACAGCGCAGACCCGATCTGTGCCTTTCTTATGTTTTATTTAGAGTAGATTTTACCGGCGCCATCTGTTGACAGTAGAACTACATTTCGCGTATGCACAGTAAAACATTATTTACTGCAAATGCTCATATTTCCTGTAGTATTCAAATTTTCGAGTTCAAATTTTAATGCAATGTTTCTTTTATATATTGTCAAGTATTCTGTAAGTTTCGTACAATTTGAAAGAAAACTCTGCATGTTATAATAAAAAAACATGCGGAGTTTGAAATTTTCAATTTTATACCGATTTTTACTTATATGCTGATAAATATTTTTGTCTCACTTTGGCTCTTAGTAATACTCCTCAAGCTCTTTAAAATGACACCAGAATAAACCTCCTAGCTAAGCGCGTTTCCACGCTACACTTATTTATAACCTTACATAAGGCTAATTCATAACAATCACGCGCATGCGCCTATACTGGTACGATGACGTCACAGGCAAAATAAATACGATGCGAATAACTCTTGCAAATATGATCTATCCATTGTGGAGTCAGCCATTCTTTTCTCATTATTAGTCTCGTAGTTATTAGTGATTCAAATCTGACGGTATTTTGTCACGCAAGAAAGTTCGACCGACTATCACTGTAACGAGCGGAAAGACGTTTTCACGTCAAAAAAATTCTATCTCTTAGTGCAGTAACAGAAGTGTGTTTTTAAACACTGCTTTTATTCTTTTTAATTTATGAGTAGAATACTATCGGAGGAAGGAAGGTAGATCAGGAGTTATTTTAAATTTGCAAAATAATAAATTAGGTTTCGAAAAAAAAGAGTGAAATGAAATAAAATTCTGAATTTCCAGGACATAACTTTTAAAAATTCTCGCAAAGTTCGGCCCTGTTGCTACAAGAAGAAAACGTATATCGCTAGACAATGCGGCAATCCTCGATCGACTCTACCACTCGGACTTCGTATACCGGTTGTACTGGTAGAGTTAGTTACGTTTTTATTTATTTAAAGCCCTGTGGTTTATTAATACTTTCAATGGCAGTTAATTCAGCATTTTTTCATAGAAGATTTTAACTAATGATTTTGAATCGCCGTTAACTTCAAAGAGTTGCTTAAAATTTCTGGAACGTAAAACATCTTTTAGGATATGGAGGTCGTCAGGACTGCAAATGTGTTTTTTCTCAAAAATTCGAGGTCTAATATCATCACTAAACGCTTCATTAAATAGTTTTCCCAAAAATTAAATCAGATGCATGGAAAGTCAGAACCCAGAACTAGATAGTAGAAATGAAAAACTTCGCATGCTTCCACCGAAATACTGAAATATTTCGAAAAATAACTTTAAATTTCATAATCTCAAATTTAAAAAAAACAATTCTACAGAAAATTGTGGAAAATATAGCCCTCACGTAAAAAAATGTCCTACAGAAGGAATATTGAATTTGACAGTGCCTTCAAATAACGTTTTTTTTTCGTAGGTACAGTACCTGCAAATAAACACTTTCAATAATAAAAAGTACAAGCACATGTACAGCCATGAAACATCTCATTTTATCATCCTCTTTAAACAACAGAAGCAAGGCTGTGAAAGTTTTGCTAGTGCAAGAAAATCGATAGAAATAGAATACTATGTGTTTAGAGGATAAAAAATTTCAGGAGATTCAATTAAACTTGAGTATGTGCTTTTGAAACCAGAAACGTATGTTTATGCACCTGGAAAATCTTGAGATTAAAATCGGATAGAATCTCTATGCAGACGCCTTTCTGTTGTCTATGTAAAAAGAACAAATTTAGCTCTGCATACTGAAATGGATACAAAAATTCTACAGGGTGTGATTTTCAGGTTTTGATATTAGTGTTCATAAGAATGAATAAATCGATACAAAAAAGGCTGCCTCCATAATCTAGGTAGAAAATTTGAGCTACAAGTTCTACGGCCAGAAGGGACAGTCTTCTGTATCTTTCCGTATCTTAGCTATATTTAATCATTTTAGTTAGAGAAGTAGGCTTTGTTATTACGTACGGAAATCTGGGCGAAATTTTTCTCATAATGATTGTTTATTCTAATAAAGATTACACAATTCTAATAAAATTGGCGCATAGGAATCACATTTTTATCGTCAATGTTTCTATTAGATATTTCAAAACGAAGCACTAATTTATTACAAAGCTGCTAAATAAGTGGCGTTTAGTAAAAACTTGAAAAACTTATTCCTTCTATGTTAAAAATTGATTTTATATTTGGTTATTTATTGTCAATAACCAAATCGTTTAAACGAATCGATTTCAAATGCAAGTCTAATTGAGATGTGTCAATCATCGACATCTATAGTAACTGTTAGCAAGCATAATATGTGCTATCAACATATTTCATCAACATGTATACAGCAATTATTTGAACGGAAGGAATTGCAGACAACATATGCGTATTCTGTAAGTTATCCTACACTGTAAAAAAAATCCCGTAAAATTTACGGTTTTAAACTGGCAGCTGGGTTGGTTGTGCAAAACCGTAAAAGTTACGAAGTAATTCCGTAGGCACAACGGTTTTTTACCATACAGGAACAAGTTTTTCCCGTAAAAGTTACGAAGTAAATCCGTAGTCACAACGGTTTTTTACCGTATGAAATTAAGTTTTCTCCGTAAAAATTAAATCATCGAAGTAAGTGACGTCATCGACTGAGTTGAGTTGTTTTTCTCCTTCTGTTCGAGTTGAGTTGAAATGTGCTGATGTCTATTATCAATTAGGAATATTAATTAATCAAGGCTTAATTATTAATTTCAATTAGTTTAATTAATATAATTTTTAAATTGAACTTACTTGGACGATTTCGATGCAAGATGGTGACAAAACTTCTGACTCCTCTGAGCCGGGAATCGAAACCGCGTTCTTAGAAATAAAAGGCAGCCGCTCTAACCACTAGACAATCGGTGATTTCATAAAATGAAGTCAAAATAATCTATTTGAGTTTTAAAGTCACTATAGCTCTAGTGGCGCCACCTAGTGGTGTAAAAATTAACTATTGCCAGAACACGTGTTTTAAGGTTAGCTTTCATGAGTGACAACAGGTTACTGCAACATGTGTAAACAACAGCGGAGATGGAACCCTATGAAAAACATGAAATGAATGCAATAAAATTACATTTAAGAAAAGGGAAAGATATCGTACGGAAAGCAATACCGTATGACGAAAAATAGAATTTGAGCTGACGGTTTTAAACCGTTTATGGCTGGAGCGGAAAACGGAGAAAAACCGTTTTGTTAACAAAACAGCTTTAAACCGTCAAATATACGGAAAAAGTCCGGGAAAAAGCGGATATTTTTTACAGTGTAGGTTTCCTACTAAGGGAAACATTTCAGAAGGTTTGGATTTGCGAGTCGTGAGGTAGCAGCGGATGAGAATTAGTTAACGGTCATTTCATCTCGGATATTCCAAAGGCAGTTTCTCTCGCCAGTGGAAACTTTTTTTCAGGTATTACGACCGTCGTAGTTCATTCAAGATTTGTCTTTCATTGAAAGGCAGTGAAAAACACTTGTTTTTGTGAATGCGGGAAAGCAAGAAGGTGCTGAAAATGAATTAAGAGAATTTTCATAGATTTAGTGAGGCCCAGGTGTACTCATCTAACCGCGTTCCAAAATGACCTTTCAAAATTAGCCCTTGTGTTGCTTCAAATTGAGAATGTTAACCTAACTATACTATATTAAACCGACTTTCACATAGGACGGATGAGAATTGGAGACTGGTGAAGATAACGATTTATTTAATCAAAAATTCTTTCTTTTCAGATACGACCGAAATTGACCAAAAATGAAACGTGAAAAAAAATTCAACATTCTGCCGCATATCGATCAGAGACAAGAAACTAGGAGATATAATGGAATTCCCGTCCAAATTGGACGGTTAGAGCGGAAATTATGAATTTTATTCAAAGATTCTTTTCGAAATTCGACCGAAACTGACCAAAAATGAAATTTAAAGATAAACTTAAAATTATTTCAAGGATCGATTAGAGCCAAGAAACAGGTAAAGCAATTTTGGTAGAAATTGGACAAATAGAAGGGAAGTTATACATATTAATGAGAATTTCAGATTCGGGCAAAATTGACCAAAAATGATATTTGAAGATAAATTTAAAATTCTTTGGTGTATCCATTAAGGATAAGAAACTAAGACAAATCATGCAATTCTAGTCGAAATCGGACTATTGGAACGCATATTAGGAATTTTAGTCATGTTGCAATTCTTGCAAAACCGGTTGAAGTTCACAAAGGATGAAATTTGAAGAATAATTAAAAATTGTTTCAAGGATCTATTAGGAACAAGAAATTAAGACTTATATAGCAATTTTCGAAGAAATTGGACAATTTGAACGGAAGTTATGGATTTTAATTCAAAAACATTTTTTCAGATACGACCGAAATTGACCCAAAATGAGATTTGAAGATCAATTAAAAATTCTTCCTCGTATCGATTAGGAACAAGAAACTAAAACGCATAAGGGAATTCCAGTCGAAATCAGAAGATTCAAATGCAAATAATGAATTTTCCCAAATTCGGTCGAAATTGACGAAATTTGAAAATAAATTCAAAATTGTTTCATGGATGGATTAGGGACACATAATTGAATTCTCAACGAAATTGGAGGATCAGAACGAAAGATATGAGTTTGAATCAAAAGTCCATTTTTTCTCGATTCGACCAAAATTGACCGAGAATGGTAAGGTCTCGGTTTGGGGGCCGGAGGGTTCCAGGTTCGATTCCACTGAAGATCCGTCGTGTATTGGACCTGTTGCACTTTAAATGATACATAGGGGGCCAAACGTCCTCCTTTGGTGTGGTGCGGAAATTTGGAGAGGGGGTGCCAGCTCAGATGTCGTCCTCGTCATTTGACCGAGGTTCAAAATGACCAGGTCCGTTTCAAAATAGCCCTCGTATTGCTTTAAAACGGGATGTTAATATAACTAAACTACACTAACCGAGAATGGAACACGGCGTATCGATTGTGGACAAGAAACTAAGACAAATAATGGAAATCCATTCGAAATCGGAAGATTAGAACACAAATTATGAATTTAGTCTTATATGCATTTTTTTTCCAAAATCCGACCGAAATTGTCCAAAAATGGAATTTCAAGATAAAGTCAAACTTCTTTCGCGTATCGATGAAGTACAAGAACTTAAGATATATAAAGCAATTTTTGAAGATATTGGAGAAATAGAACTAAGTTACGAATTTTAATAAGCAATTCTTTATTTTATAGATTTAGAGGTGAAATTGACCAAAAATAAAATTTGAAGATAAATTTAAAATTATTTCACTGATCAATTACTGACAAGAAACTAAAAATAAAGCAATTTTCGAAGAAATTGAGCAAATAAAAAGGGTTATGAATTTTAATCTAACATCTCTAAATAATGTCCGAACTTTAAAATGTCAGTCATTTTTAAAAATTTTTCTGTTGATTTCATAAGATTCCACTTTCATACAAAATGAGCTTTAATTAACCTACAAATACGAACTGAAATAACTTTTAATGTAGATAATACTACAAAACTCTTTTATTGAAAAGTACATAGGAAAGGAACTAAATGGATAATGTTTTCAAAGTGATAACTTTCAAAGGTAACACAATAACACAGCCTAGCAAAAAAACCCTTATCAATAAGATAATCTTGAACATAACCAAAACTTTAAAATTTTCTTATCAAATCGCTTACCGCTGCTCAAAAAAGCTCAGATTATTTATTTAAAGATGATTTCCCTAGAAATTGTGTTGCATTTTCATCACACAAATATCAATTCTCAATAAAAATATAATCTTCTGTTGAATATGACCGGTTGGGAAATATATTGAAGAAGTGCACAAATGATTTTAAACAATTTCTTATTATAACCTCTCTCCGAGAACGCTTTCTTAGCGACATCTTGTGAGGCTTGGAAACTAAATCCAACATGGCGGGCAGTGAAGATGGCGAGTTCCTATATTTACCTTCCTATTTAAAACTGAGTGAAACGGTGGAAAAAGCCTTGATTTCAAAATGCAATATGAACCAAGAGGTCCGTGAGAATGCTAAGAAAGCTTTTAGTGAGTTTAAACTCCTTGTTCTTAAACATTTTGAGCACCACAAATCTGATATGTTTCGTGATATTTGTAAAGAAGGCTTGTCGTATGTCGCTGAAAAACGCTCGTATGCAGATGCCGTGGCACTACCTATTGCCCAGAATCCTTCAAATACACCTCCTGACAATTGTTTGATTGTTAGTGCGGAAAATTTCACTTCGGCAGAGGTGAAAAAGATTTTGAAAGCAAAGATTAACCCGTGAGTAAATAAATTTGGAATTAGGCAGATAAAGAAAATTAAAAGTAATATGTTGTTGGTAAATAGCACATCCGAAGCAGATAAGAATAATTTAATTAAAGCAATGGAACAAAATTTTAAAAACCTACAGCCATCTCTCCCTAAAAAGAAAAATCTTACCGTTCTAATAAAAGATGTAAATAACAGTATACAAGAAGAAGATTTATTAAATCTAATTATCTAGAGCAAAATCCTGACACAACTGTCTCGGAAGAAGTCTGGAAAAACTGCAATGTTCGTTTTATTAAAAAAAAACTATAGTCATAAAAGAAATGTTTGTGAAGTGCAGTGCAATGCGAAAAAAGATGCTGAGCTCTGGAGCTTTGAAAATTGATTGGAACTTATGTAAATGGAAGACTTTGTTGTAATTAATAGGTGCTTCATGTGTCTGGATTATATTCACAAAACAGCTGATTGTAAAATTTATCTGTCTTGCTATCACTGCTCTGAACAGCACAGAAGCACTAAAAGCAACAAGATTATTGCTAATGTCTGTGCTAACTGCATAAGGTATAATTAAAAACAGTGTTAAAAAATGTGAATGTAAATCATAGACCGTTTTCCGACAGCTGCCCTAGTCACAAGTTTATGTATAAATTAGCTAACTCGAAGATTTGCCATGCATAATTTTTCTAACAATACAACTATAAGATGTGTTCAACTCAATTTACATAAGTCTAAAAACGCTACTCAGTCATGCATATGGAAGCCAATGAGATCCACATTGCTTTTATCTAAGAACCGCATTTCTATAAATGATTTGGCATAGCTCCGTTGCGGATGGAAGGAAAACAAAATTATGCAATTTTATTAGTTCAAATCAACTTTTCGTGCTTAATGAAGATTGTGGTCCAACTTTCTTCTCTACACAAGGCTCTAGTTTTATCGATATCACTTTTTGCGGTTCTGATTTGCTTTCCTTCATGCACAATTGGGATTGCACTCGGAAAATGAGACCTTTCCAGATCATGGAATGATTACATTCGATTTACATGCAGCTACCTCCCTTTAATATTAAGAAAGCTCTTTGGGCGTTATTCGACCGTTTGTGCCTTCAACATTGTAATTATCGAAATTAACTATTAGAGAATAGGCTTAGTCAGCTTGTCCTGGAAAATATGTTCAACTCTTTCATTTTTACGATTTCTCAGATTGCTTCACTTTCCATTCCAAAAAAACAAGTAAATCCCAATAACGCCCCTTGCTGGATTACCGAAATCGACTGTATGCGAAAACATGTTAATGCAGCAAGACGCCGATATCAAAGAGAGAATAATATAATTCTAAAAGACATTCGAAAACTTAAATATATGAACTTCAAAAACGAATATATTGTCAAACTTCTGGAAGCCAAACCTAATTCATGAAAAGGGTTTCTTTCGATTGCTGATGTTCACAATGTGTGGAAAAGTATTTAAACTATGGAATAAAATTAAATTTCATGAAAAAAGTAGAACTCTCCAGAATAAAGCCAGTAGCTGGTACAGCTACATCTTCCCTTGGTGAAACAATCATCGTTGTTACAGAGAAATGCTTACCATCAGGTGATTGGAAAGAAGATACTATCCTCAACAGAACGACCCGTTTTCAGTCTCGGAGGCAGTATTCCTCTTTTACTTACCATCCTTTTTCGAACTCTGAAATTGATGCCTTCATTAAAAACTTAAAGCGAAACAAAGCCCCTGGACCCTAAATGAAGTCATACAACGTTTCCATTCAGTTAGGGTAAATCCGGGAGATATGCCGCATATTTTTTTGAAGTTGTGTATAAAATCCCATGGTGTGCATAAAATAAAATAAATCATCCTGTGCTATTTAATGTTAAATTTACAACATGTGTACTACGACAAAAAAATATAAAAAAATAATTAATATTTTTTAACAATTTTTTCTAAAACATTACACTGCGGCTCGTCACCCGTACATTCAGGGTGAGACGCCGCACTTGTGCGGGAGTTATGCCGCGCCTGGCATAAGAACAGTATGAAATAATATATAAAAAATTACCTATATATACCTATATTACTATAATTACCTGTGTAATAACAAAAAGAAACTAAATGAGTACAATAAAACGTTCTAGTAGGTTTAAATCAATATTAATCTGCCTACTTAGTCCACTACTAAAATTTTCTACTTATTTTTAAAGATTGAATTTTAATTGTTATTTCAGCAACAACGTAACATCAGTGTATTAAAGAGGGAAAAGAAAAAAGTAAAATAGTGTTTACATTGTTTTATTTGTTAATAGACCTGTTTTTTCGACTGCAATCTACACAAAAAGTGTCGAAAATAGTACAGTCTTCATGTAACCAATGCAAATGATGCAACGAAGCCAATCACACTTCCTCTTAGTTTTGTAGTAGTTTTCTGAACATTCCTTGCAAAGTACGTCTGCGTCACATGTGTGATGAGACTTGTATCTTTCTTTGCCATCTTACTCTTTATTTTTCCCTTTTTCTCCTTTGGTGTAGTAAACTTGATACTGTTTGAACATTCATCAATGTCTGATGAACTGTCATGGGATCCTCCACCCGATTCAAAATTAAATTTTTTCTTGATAGTTTTGTCATCTTTTTTTTTTTAATTTCTTACATTTTTGGAATCTTTTCTCTAAATTTGCTTTAAGTGCATTCCTATTGTCAATAGAGGTTAAGAGTACTGCTGTTTCCTTAATTCTGTGCTTTGCTGTCACCTGGCTAGGCCTCGGAATAGGAGAGATTTTATGTAGGTGTTTGATAGGTGGTGGTTTTACACTACTAGTTCCTGTTTCTGTAGGCTGTATATTGATTTGAGGTGTGTTGATTAGTACTTTACTTGATGAATTTGCCTTGTCTTGTATCGTGTTTTCTGGTACGGACACTTCACTATCCGCTAATGCATAAAACAAATGATCTGGGAGAGCGTTGTTGTTAAAATTTAAGTTGCCAATGACTTTAAAGCCCCGAGGGGCGTTGCCAACAGTTGCCGATTTGTTCCAAGCATCGCAGATTCAAGACCCTATACCTGATACCGAGTCAATTTGCTCCCAACATGCTGTTCAACCCAAATAAGTGTTCAGTAACATAATAAAATAAAGACACAGATAGATAAATTCAATTTTATTAAACGCAGCATCCCGTACAAAAGAAACTGCGGCGTGTATACCGGATCCCATTTTGTACGGTACAGACGCCGCACATCATAGTTGCCTGCCCTCGCAAAGGAAAATGGCGTAACCATACACACAGTACTCTATACAGACTCTACACTTAGTTTTGAATTCGAAATCAAGCATGGATTTAGTAATTAGCGCATAAAATTATTTAAGCATAAGGTGTTTAAAAGTTTGGATGGTGAAATCATGCGTTTTCCTCAAAATAACGATCATACAGCTAAAACAAAATCATCGAATTGGGATTCATGCTATAACCTGGTTAAAGAAATCTTATTGCGCACCTATACTGCTCGTCTGACTGTCATCTATCGATAATTACAAGAAATACAAGGTTTGCGGCATTTATCCCGGATGCGGTGACTCCCCGGAGTTACTATATCCCCGGGATTCCTACATAGGCTTTTCAAGTTTTGCCTCACATTGGGAAACAGTGGAAGAAAGCTCTGGTTCTCCTGATTCCAAAACGCAATGAAACCAAGGGTCCACATCTTGATAATATAAGATGTATCAGTTGGCTTAGCACTCTAGAATAATGTCTCAAAGGATTATTCATCAACAGAATAAACTGGTACATTAGAAAACAGGATTTTTATAGTGATGATCAATATATGGATTTACTCCCCAAAAGTCTATTGAAGATACTTTAATTAAACTCTACGATATCTTTTATGAAGGGAAGCAGGAAAACTTTAAACCACTCTTATCTTTTTAGATATTAAGGGAGCTTTTGATAATGCTTGTTGGCCATCTACTTTGAGCATTCTCAAAGAGACTGGTGTTCCCGAAAACATGTTTTACCAACTGAAAAGTTTTTTTTGTCTGAGAGAATAGCAGAACTCGTATTAGGCCCTCCCAGTCAAACATTCCCATTAAAGAAAGGCTGTCCACAAGAGTAGGTTTCCGGTCCTACTCCGTGGAACATTATAATAAACGATCTACTTATTTCCCGCCATGACTGGCAGAAAATAGCTTCTGCATATGACATTTTAATTATTGTCCAAGGCTGAAAAATTGATGATATGTTGGTACACGCACAACGAATCCTTGACTTTATTGCTCGTTGGGCTGATCGCAACAAACTTTATTTCAATCCAACAAAGAGGAAGGTGATGGTGAGTGGTAAAGATTTGGATTTGAACACGATTTCACCATTAATACTCTCTGGAAACTTGATTTTGTAACTGAATATACGTACATTGGTGTAATTATAGATCAAAAGCTTAAGTGAAAAAGTCATATCAATTACATTTCCCTAAAATGCGAGAAGATGCTAGCTGGCCCACTAACTTGCCGTGTTGTCAAAAGCAGTTTCGGATTGAACTATGAAGTCCTCAAATTAATTTATTAACAGGTCCTTGTGCCTTTTATTACTTATGGTTCCCGTGCTTGGGGCAGATCAATAAGTAAAATTATTAGCGATATTTGAGGAAAATACAGAGAAGAATCCTTCTTCGTATAGTTAAACGATATCAAAGGTTGAACTATGAAGCTGCTTTCTTTCTGGCCGGCGTTTCACCCATTGATTTGGAAATTCAGCGCAAGAATGACGTCAGCTTTCCTTTGTGCGTCCTTCACCCGATTTGATCAATGGAAGATTACCCCTGTGTGATTCTCCCCAACCTGCGTTGCTGCAGCCAGTTCAAATCATAAAGTACGACAATAACATCCCGAAACGTTTCACGAGAACCTGCTTCACAGATGGAAGTAAATTGAACTTTAAAGTTGTCTTAGCATTCGTTGCCTACGAAGATGATGAAGAAATCTGCGTGCAATAGTTTCGCATTCGCGATGAGTGCACTGTTTTTCAAGCTGAATTGCTGTGCATTAATCTCGCAGTAAAATGGTTTAAATTAAAAGGAGCCACTTCATCTCAATAAGTACCCAGACAGCAAAGTTGGTTGCTATTTCACTTTCCATAGGCTGTCCGCGAAAGCATTTCCGCGCAAACCGTTTCGGAAACCATTGCCGCAAAGTTTACGTAGGAAAGCTTTTTATGAACCACCTGTCCGACAAAGTTTGAAAGACAGGGTGCTTGATGACGTAGACTGCACGCATGCGCCCTCTGTGACTCCGCCTTACTCATCTATAGATTGCGACTCGCCTGCAGGTTTGTTGGCTCGCCATGGTATTTGCTTGTTTACACGTGGTAAGTTGCCATGGTAGTTGCTCGTAAGAGTATTTTATAAAACTTAAACAAAAAATCTGTAGATATTTATTTTCAATTTCCACTTCATTTTGCTTAAGTAATATGATTGCTGTCCCTATAATAATATACAATATTTACGAAAGTAATTACTCTTTTAATTTAAGTTTTTTTCTTTTATACTTTAGACGAAACAACTTGATAATTCATTTTATGGTTGATAAAGAAATGGCTCCATAGAGATGACACTGCCATATTGTTCGTGATGGTTTTAGTTCGATACATGTTATGTATTATCCCAAGTTTTTTTTTATTATTTTTTGTATTTTTAGTATGAACTAAGCTATTTCTAAATCATATATACAGTCATGTTACATTGTTAACCTCACTCTTTTTACTCGAAATCTAGAAGAGTTTTGTAATTTATCTAGCAATCAAATAAATTTTTCAAAACTGTTAAATAAGAGGAAAATAATATTTTGGTCAATAAGTTTTCGTTTAAGTTAGTTTTTTACTTTTTAGTTAAGTTTTTTACTTTTGCTTCCTCTCGAAAAGGAATCCTGGTTACGGCCTTGGATCATATATTTTCAGTAATAAACGTGTTAAAGTCATTGCCGACAGATCAATTTGAACTTTCCTGTTCTTAATAATATATAACGTTGTACAGTATATTTACAGATTTTTAAAACAAATCTGGATAAAAATAAGCTTTGTTGATATTTGAGTTCAAGTTTATTGTGTCGATCACATATTTAACTATATTTAATAGTTTAAAAGTTTTAAAAAGCACTATAAAGAAACATTAACTTACTAGTTTTGGTTCATCGAGTCCTAAAAAACTTCCTCTGTAAAAATACTTAATTTAAATTAGAAATTTTAATAATGGCTAATTTAAATTAATTTTTTTTAAAAAGAGAGGAATCTTGAAATTGTTAAGTTTTACAATGTTAAATTATCAGAGCTCATATAAAATCAGCATGGTATACAAAATATAAACACTAAAGGTTGCAAATTCTGTTGAACTGGCCCCGGATGTATCATCATAAATATCTAGAACACTCCATACAACTTTAGACAATATTTTTAAAATTAGTTTTTTTTATTATTACTTTTAAGTGACTTTTTTTAATACATCATTAGTACTATTTATCACAGAGTAAAGATCTTTTACACTATCAGTTAGGGGATAAAAATAAATTTTTTTTACTGAAATTAGTTGCTATAGTGTTTAGAAAATCTTATATACACCTGACTCGTCTAGGTAAAAATAAAAGACTAAAGACATCTACTAAAAAAGATTGTCAGGATCATGATGCAATAATGTTTCGAAGATTTTAAAAGATTGTGAAGTAGCGGAAAATATAGTGGAAACTAATGCAGAATTGCCTCTGAATGTTAATAATCCTGTGTCTTCTGAAGTAGCTGACAACCTCGAGTGTAGAATAGTGTAGAATTGCCACTTAATAAGAATCTTTTATCATCTAATTTATCAGACAAGATATCTTCTGAGGAATCCTGCTGTTCAATTAATCAAATTTATGCAGATGATTTGGAACAATTAATTTCTGATAGTGACGATAGTGATTAATGGTATGAGAAATTTAATGAAGATGATGCACACACTGGAAAAAAGTTTGAAAGATTGGGATTTCTTTCAACATAAGTCTTGTTTCTTTAACATCTCTCTTATGCATCTTGAAACTTTAATGTTTTCCAAATTTACCTTCAGATGCCAGATCACTTATGAAAACATCATATTCTGTTGCTATGGTACCTATAGAACCTGGACATTACTCGCACATAGGATTGGCAGTGAATCTGAGAAGCATCTGGAAAAAAGTAAAAGAAAACATTTCAAGTATTGAATTATAGATAAATATTGATGGCTTGCTTCTGTTCAAGAGCAGCTGCATTGAATTTTCGCCTATTTTGGGTAGAACAGTAAATGTTCCTTCTTTAAAATCCGTTGTATTTCCAATTGGTATGTATTGTGGTCTAGGGAAAACAAAATCATATCAATATCGATAAAAGGTTTTATTCTGGACGCACCTGCTAAGTCATCGATACTTAACACTGAAGGTCATACAGGGTATACTCGTGCTCAAGATGCACTCAATCTGGAGTTAGGATACAAAACCGTGTGACTACTCCAGAAAGCTCATGTATTTATGGATATCTGGTCCAGTCCCTACTAGGCTACCATCTAAAATTATCAGTTAAATATCCTCTGAACTTGTGGTTATGAAAAATTGTACGCCATCGGAATTTAATAGGCTCATTAACAGAAATTAAACGGTGGAAGGCAACTGAATTCAGGCAATTTTTGTTACATACTGGCCCTGTAATTCTCAAGCAAGTGTTCAAGAAAGATTATGAATCATTATATAATCATTTCCTTAGTTTATCCATATCATTGTCCATTCTCCTTAGCCCAAATTTTTGCACAAATGATGAATATTCTAAATATTCTAAAAATCTTCTGATTCATTTTATTAAGACAACAATGAAACCATATGGTTGTCAGTATGTAACATCTAATATGCATTCCTCATTCATCTCGTGGATAGTGTTTAACCATTTTGATCCTCTGGATTTATCTAGCTCCTTTCCTTTAGACACTTGCCTGCAACATTTAAAAAAAGAGTGCGTAAGGCAGATAAGCCCTTGCAACAAGTTGTTAAAAGTTTATCCAAAATCATGTCTTCTGATTCATTTTTTCTGCCTTCAATCAATATTGAAGAATTTCCTAAATTTTAAAACCTCAGTTTAAGAGCCCTCTTTTAAACACTTCAGATCCAAATAGGCAATATTCATCTCTCCCATTTTCAAATTTTTCCATTTCAACAATATACCCCAATTCTTGCTCAATTTTCAAATGTGGTTACATTTTATTAGTAGTAAATATAGTCTTTTCTAAGGAAAGACAACAAATGGTTGTTTCGAGTAGAAAATTTTTGGATGAAAGTAATTCTTATAACAGTCCATTTTTAGGCAGTTCTGCTTTCGGTTTGCATATAGTGTCAAATTTATCCAATCTCGTAGAAAAATCTGTTGATGATATTGTTGGAAAAATGATTTTGCTTCCCTTTCAGGATAAGCAAGTTGCTTTTCCATTATTACATTTAATTTAATTTATATTCGTACACTAGCTTTGATTACCTGCTTGAGTTTCTTAAATCAAACAAATGAAAACAGTTGATGTAGCATACAAATTTTATTCATTTTATCCTGGCGAATATTAAAAGTGAAGGAGCTCCCGCCCTAGCCACCACAGCTGACACTATTGATGAGTTATATATTCTACTTTTTGGGTAGTTTAGGGAAAGGCCCGACCGTAATTCCTCCCTCAAATACTCTCCCCCACAGCACAACTTGGAGCTTTCTCTAGCCCTGGACGCAAGTATACGTAAAAGTGAAAAGCTCTTGCCCAGGTATCTATATCCCCTCCCCTCTTTTTAAATTAGTGAGTCTTGTAAAGACGCCTGACAAGCGTTTTAGCTGGGGCTATTCCTAAATTCGCGTCATGCATGCCTTTATTAATAAGCGCGCCCCATTTCTAATAGTTTTTAGCTCTCTATTTCCCTCCTAGGTCTTGATATCTTCTTTTTTGTATTTATATTGTAATAGCAATACTTAATTTGAAAGGATCGAATTTGCAATCGTAAGGTTCACCAATGAGGAGGATGCTTCAGGCATCATTTCAACAAAATGTATTGATACCAGAAACAACACTTGTTGGTTCCCAAATGTCCGAACTGAGGACAAGAAAAATAAACTGTTAGTGTCTCATGCATCACCAAAAAAGGAGTGGTTAAATTGTCGTCTGAGGATACTGAAAACATATCATAAGTGTTTTTATGATTTAAATTGTTATCTGCATTTTTCTTACAAACTATTATTTCATAAGCATTTTCTTACTAAACTTAACCTTCAAAATATTTTATTGACTTTTTCTAATACATATTCAATGTGTTTTGTATACGTATAACAAAGGTTCTTCAATTGTGTTAAGCTTAACCCTCTGATGGTCCCGCAATTTGGGAGAATCTTTTCATCTACAGATCGTTTCCCTACGTTATTAGATAGGGAAACTATATCTGCATAATTCTCCACATAGAAAAACCGGTTTTGTTATGTAATTACATTATAAAACAGTTTTTCTTATGTTATTACACAAGAAAACAGTAATTTTATGTCGAGAAAACTGTAGATGAAAATGCGGCTTTTTACCTGCAAGATCGCCAGTGTGTTAAAAGGGTCCTCTAGAAATTATTTTTTATTTATGCAAAATTTTTTTGCAGCTAGCTACCAATCTGCTCGAAGTCATCTTCGGGAAGCGGAAGGCACTTCCAATTTGGAAACGGATGCTGAGTGCATGAGACCATGCAATAGAAGAAAAAAATTCCCTCACTTTCCCGATTCCTCTAGTGAAGATAAGAGTCAATCTTTACTTGGGTCAAGGCAAAATGAATCATACCCACCACCCCTATTTCTTCATCTTTAACTTTTTCTTCCCCTCTTCCTCCTCCTGCTACCTCTTTTTCAGAATAGTGGTTCCACTCCTCCTGCTGTTGCTTCTTCCCGAGTTCAAACAACGAAGGTAATATACTCATTTGAATTATAATGAAAAAAAGTAATTGCCAATGTAATAAAAAATAAATTTTAATGTTTTAAACAATTTTTATTAAAGGTATAATTTATTAAATAATTAACAACAAATTGTAATGTTAATACAAACGCATTTTTATGACAACAGATGAAATTTAATTTATAATTTGTTTCAGTGTTGAACAACAAAATGGAAAAAAAAAATATTAAATAACCAACAAAATATGTGGCAACTTATGGAAGAACTTTTAGAATCAAACAGACGCATCGAACATAAATTAGACACATTTATCAGGAAGTCCAACTTATGTCCCTTATTGCTAAAGGAGATGATGAAGAAATAAGTTTTATCTCATTACTTCCCTTAGGAGTTGAGGACTTTGTGAAATTTGATAAAAAAAAATTACTGAGAATAGTGGTTTCAAAAACATACTTGTATGTATGTTTAAGTACCTATCAAGAAAACCAAGTACAGTCGACGCTCATTTTTACGAACTCGTAGGGAACACACAAATCGTTCATAAAATAGAAAAACACCAAAAATGATATGAATATGTACATTATATATGTCTATTTTTTTTTATCAAACTGCCTCATCTTCATAGATGAAGCAGTATTTCAAGATTATTTACTACTATTATGAAATAAAGTTATACATGTATTTTTTAAGTATACAAGAAATAGATGCAAATTTATGCACAAAAAAAAATAATTTTATTACACAGAAAAATACGTTATCATGCTTTGAAAACATTACATATGAAAACATAGACTGTATTACTTAGATGAAAATACATCGATAAAACATTAGGAAAGGAAATAATCACTTATCTTTTTCTGTTTTAAAATCACATTTTGGAAAATACATGTTTCCATTTTATCTATGCTTGAAATCATTTCACAGTCATTGTTCCCTTCAAAAAAGTGCCTTAGTCCTGACAACCATTCAGCTGCTTGTTTGGAAGTCGGTCGTTGGATTATTCCATTTTCTTCTTGTTCAAAAACTGAAAAATCTTCCTTCTCATTCAATATGTCAGCAATAATTTGTTCATTTGATATAATTAAATGTTCATTTGATATAATGCACTGCGTTCCGATATTTTTAAAAAAATTGCAGAAGTATGAAAACCGAGTTCGCAAAAAAAAGATTTTCATAATTTGTAGTTCGTAAATGCGAGCGAAAAATTACATTTCGTCTATGGGAGTGTATTCGGGACCACTCGCTAGTTCGTAAAATCGCAAGTGTTCGTTAAAAAGAGGTTCATAAAAACGAACGTATCATGTATATTTAAAATTTTGTTTCTTATGTAAAGTAATATTTTATAGATGACAATTTTGGTTTAATTTGTTTTTTCATGACAATTTTGGTTTAATTCCTAATAGACACATTCTGGTGTTGACATCTACAGTATTGTCTCATGATTAAGGCAGTTTATTTGTTATGCTAAGTAATAATTGTGATAAATTTTAATATTATTCTCAGGGTTCCTCAATATATATCAATTGATATATGTCATGATATACATCACGATATATATCATGATATTTATAAGCTGATATATATCCATTCAGAAAATTTACATTATTTATCTTACTGACCTAATTATATATCAAGAAAATAATGAAAGATTAAAATTATACTAAACAGCAAATACAAATTAAACAAGATATTGAAAGATCATTTAACATAATTCAGCCTATAAGTAAATATAAAGATTCAATATACAAATTTTTTGCCTTTCATTTTTCTAACATACCTTTAATAAATAATGTTTTAAAAATTAAAAAATCAATAAGAAAAATCAAAAATCTACGAAAAACTATAACGCTTAACATGAATAATAAAAGAGGGTGGACTGGATAATTTTTATCCCAATAATTTAATATTATACTGCTTGTAAACATTTAATTAAGAAATATGGTCAATATATAGGGAAGTATATTTTTGCTGTCTTAATTTATTTTTAAAGTTACATTTTTAAAATTATGTTAAAATATTATCTTTTTTAAAAACATTTTATGATATGACACTTATATGTATTTTATTTTCTATGTGACTAGTTAATGATTTTTATTTAATATTATTTTGTTTATTTTATTTCTGTAACGTTGCTGGTTTAAAAAACATCATTTAAAATTGATATTTTCCTCCTGCAAAACAGCATTTAAACTTAACGATTGTTAGTTGATAATATTTGCTTGCATAAAAGCCATCTTTTGTAGTTTTGTACACACGTTCTTTTAAATATTTCCCTTTTTTCTGTTCCGTGTGCATTTCCTCATTTTTCACTTTTCAGCAAGCCTGTTATTCATTAATCTGTTTAATATTTGCCAACCCTGATTTTTCTGTTTCAGTTAAATTTATGTATGACTATTCGAGCAAGGGATGTAAAGATCCTTGTTTGCAATATTATGAGAAAATTAATGTTGGATGAGGTAGGAGAAAAATATTCCCTTCCGGGGGAGTTAACAGGTCAAACAAAACTGCCATTTGAAAAAACAGAGGCCTACAAATTAATCTTAGGTGAGTTTCTTCGTTTTTTTTTCTTCAATTTTTTATGTTGTCAGTTATAATATTTTCAACAAATTTAAGAATTTCATTTGGTGTGATGACCATAGTTTTTGAGAAAAATCAATCAGTGTTAAGATTTATTTCCTTTTTTATTCACTTAAAAATTTACTCACTTTTTTTAAACTAGGTTTTTGTCAGGAATAAATTTAAAATTTTTGTTTTAAATTAATGGTTAGAGATATTACATTACAAATTTAAATTGAAGCTATTAATAATTTTAGCGTAATTAATTTTAAAAGTGCTTGACATGTAACAAACTACAGATTATGAGTGTTATACCACGTTTGATTACCCAAAAGTATGGCTTTTTTTCTTTTATTTAACTGTGCATTTTTTGTTAAAAATATTAGTAGAATGACTTTTTGTGTGGTTGTTTTCTTAACAAAAATTGGAAAATAACAACTGTTTCGAAAAGAACGGTTAAAGAACAAATCGAAACGTTTAAAAGGGAACAAGAGCAGATATTAAGTGTTTACGGAAAAGAACAAATTTTCCCATCCTTTATGGTGTGTAATACATGTCTTTTTTTTCATTCAGAAATTTGCTTCCGAAATTTTAAGGATTTAAAACTTAACATTGTACGGGAAGCAATAAGTGATTGGCTAATGCAGTCGAAATTTCGAAAGAGCAAGAGGTAAGCATTAATGACACTATTTACTTTAATTTAAAATTTTAATTTTCCATGAGATTCTATTCCTTACATTTCTCACTATCTTTACCTTTATATGTTGATATTTGACATTTTTAATTATATCTTTTTGTTCTTAGATTTAAGAGAGAGATTCAAAATAAATTTCTTACTGAATAACCAGAAAATGGAAATATTTCCTGCTTAAAAGATATTACATTGTCTTGACAAGAGACATGATCAACAATTTTTTTTTTGTGAGAGCTTAATTCAAAATTGCTAACTGCTTGGTTGTCTAAACTTCGATAGTTTTTAAATTATTGGTAAATTCAGTTAAAAACTTAAATATTTTAGATCTTATACCATATTTTTTAAACTATTCCTTTCTTTTTGGCAGAGAGAGAAGATCAGAGACAAGAGCAAGGGAAAATTGTACTGAAATGTTGCCTCAATTGTAACTGATGTAAAATAAATTTAATATTAAATGTTAATCTGTAAAGTGTTAACTGTTTATTGTGTGACTATTTATTGCTCACTGTGCTTTGAAATTTTCAAGAATTTGGATATGTTTGTACAAGATAAAAACAATAGACGTAAGAACTTTTTTATATCCTAAAAAATTTCAGACGGCAAATTAGATGACCTTTTTCTATTTTCTACAGAATGAAATGAAATTTTTTTATTTAAGTGTAAACAAAATATGCAGGCTGAATATATTATGGGATGACACAACAGCTGGTGATAAAGCTTTATATTTTGCTGTGTAAAAACTAAACCTACATTTGATGTAAAACAATATGGAGGAAAAATTGGGTGTAAGGGGTGGGTACATGAAGCTTGCAGAGAAGCATGATGAAAATTTAATTTATGATTTCTGCCTTAAAATTTGCGCAAGTTTGATCAATTAACTTAATTTACAGATAAAACAGGTGCTTGCATACTTCCAAAAAATAATTCTTTTACTCTTCAAAATATAATTCTTTTACATTAGAGAATATTTATTTTTAGACCTAAAGAACTAATTTATCAATAAAATAGAAATTCAAACAATTTCATTCACATGGCTGCTTAGGAGAAAAACAATTTTGGAACCCGGTTTGGTCCACCTTTCTCTTATATGAGATGTGTGCTAATAATTGAAAATCAAAGTTCTAATAAAATTTCTTCAATTTTTCTCAAAATTATTGAATGATTTTCATGTATTTTAATTATAATTTTGCAGAACTATCTCATTATCTTGTCTGAAAATTAATTAATTTTAAAAGTATCAAATTTTAACAAAATTTGTTTAATTTTCATTAGTGAATTGTAAAATTGTTTCAAACCCTTATGAATTAGTTATAAACTAATTTGAAGAAATTCTAGATTGGTGTAAAAAAATTTAAAACTACAATATAAGACAGATTTTCTTAATTTTTGTTAAAATTGTTTAGTTTTGAATATCATAAAATTTTAAGTAATTTGCAAGTGATTGAATATTATAAAAACTTATGGCAATTTCAAAATCCTTTTTAAAGTCAAAAATTCAGCACTGCTTTCCAGACTCGGGGGGGGGGGGGTTTTTAAAAAAGCTTGAAACAAGCTTATAAACAGCTGAAAAAAGTTTAAAAGGAAGTCTAAAACAAGCTAATAAAAATTCTGAAAAAGGGTAAAAGAAAAGCATGAGACAAGGTTAGAAAAAGGTCTAAAAAAGGGTATAAAAAGTCTGAAAAATGGTAAAAGACAATCTTAGAAAAAGGTCTAAAACAACCTTTCGAAAGGCCTGAAACAAGCTTGAGGAAAACCTGAAACAAACTTGTAATAAAAGCTTGGGGAAATCTTACTAAAAACCTTACAAAAAATCTTATCTCTTGTTGACTAGCGAACCTTTCCGCTACCTTGCCGAAAGGTTCAACCCTTGTCATGGAAACCCTTGTGACAACTCCTGCTCAACCCTTGCCGACGACAAGGTTTCTAAAACCTTTTAGACAAGCTTTCTTTGCTATCTGGGTAATCTGTTCCGATTCTCTTTCCTCTCTGTTTTCATTACTAAACATTGAGAGCAAAGAAAGGCTTGTGATAGAAACTCTCGCAATTCTTCGAACTCTTCAAGAAAATCGGATGGAAATTTTCTTCACTCATGTGAAAAGATACTGTGGGATCCTTGGAAATGAAAGAGCCGACTTTTTGGCAAAGAATGCCCTTAATATGCGAATTAACATTAACGTCGGAATTCCCAAATGTCATTGGAAAAGTCTCAGTCATCAGAAGCTCCTTGGCCAGTGGGAAGAGAATTCTTCATCAAAATCCAGCCACACAAAAAAGTTATTTCCAATGGTAAAATACAGGCTCGAAAGAAATTCTTTCTTCTTCTGCTCTTTTAAAGTGACTCGGTTTCTTACTGGGCATGGTAATTTTGGGGAATATTTAAAGAGGTTCCATCGACAGACTAGTAACTTGTGTGACTGTTCTGCAAGAGAAATTCAAAACGTGGAGCATATTATTTTTCTGTTCTTGCATGTTCTGGATTGACGGAAAATTTTACAGCAAAAGCTTAGCATTTCAGAAAAGGACTGGCCAGTTGCCCTGATTTCATTTATCAACACAAAGTCCTCTTTTTATCTTTTACAGAATTTGTTCACACTTGTGAAAATAAATAATGTTTTTACTACTGATTAGAAAAATTTAAGCACCTAATGGAATCCGTCTTGCTCAATATTACTATGATAATCTTTGTTTTTTTTCTCTCTATTAATTCATTTGTATGTATTTTTCATTTTTTTTTTCTCTGAACGTATTTTGTGTCTTATACTTTTGTATACTCTTGCAAAATAGCGGCTTGTAATTCGAGGCTCTATATATTCCTAATGTGTAAAGGATCTGAAACGTTTACCCAAGAATTTCCAGCATTCACTTCTCAACCTCAGTATGATCGTGAAAATTGTATCTTCACAATGTCTCAGCTATTGAAGTGGATGTTTTTTTTTCTTTCGGCACCAAATTTAGTAAGAAATCGCCAAATATCACCACTATTTAACCATCAACCCTTTTCTCGGTATACTATTAAGAATCTCCATGAAGCCACAAATCACAAACAGTATATATCAATGGCTAACAACAGAAATATAATAAGTCTCAGAAAAGGTATTTAATAATATATAAAATAATTAGATTTAAAATATGAGCTAAACGACTCCTAAGTTCACGCATGTATTATAGTCTTAACAAAATTCAGTAACGATACACTATGTATTTAAAATAAAGGAATAAAAAATGAAAGAAAATTTTCACAGAAAAAGAAAGAATTTTTTTGTCTGCCCTCGTACATTTCGAATAGAAACATTGAACTTCATGTAAATAATTTCGTTAAATTGCCTTTAGTATTATTTTGTGCATGATATTGGTTTGGTTTCTCGGAAAATAATCTTAAATTCCTTGTTTGCGGATAATTCATATTGCTATACATTTTATCATCCTTTTTCAATTAATTTAATTACTACCCAAACATTTAAAGATGTTTTAAATTAATTAATCCGTTCATCACATTGCAAAGAACGAATTACGCAATAAAATTCCCTAAAATCCGAATCCAAATTCCTTAAAATAAAAAAAAATACGTCACTTGCTGAAATTCCATTCATTGAAATAATAGTTGTATGTGGAAAGAAACTTTTGTATACTAACATGAACTCAACTTGCTTTTCAATAGTTGTCAAATTATAAGGAATTCAATTTGCTCCCATCTCGAAAGTTCTACTCTCCCAAACTTATCACCATAATTTCTCGTACATGAATTATTAATCATTGATTTGAATGAGCAAAAAGGTATTCAAGAATAGTAATTTGTTTTCGGATGGGCTGAATCGCATTCGAAAATATTAATATACTTCAAACGAGGACTACTGTCGAAACCAAATTACATAGCCCCGTCTGACGTAATACAATTGAAGCATTCTATTAAAGACAGCGCTCTTCATATGCCTTGGAGGCTTTTTCGTATCCGTAAGCTGATGAAATCTTGCACTGTCTTAATTAACCTGTTGACAGTAGCTCCTTTGCTTAGGAATAAAGCTACTTAATTTAAATGCATTCTTTCAAATGGAGTCAAATTCAAAACAGACGAGATAAGTAGCTTAAACCTTGAAATAGACAATGCTGCAGCTCATGATTTAAATTGGAACCAGATACAAACCAACTTTTCGTTTAAATATTATTAACTTGAAATTTTGTTGATTATTTATTTCCGAAAGGCAGGTGTTTAAATTGTACTGTTAATCTAACTTGAATTCTGTTGCTAATAAATTTAGCTCTGGACTTAAGATATGAACGTTTGTAACCCATAGTAAGTAATCCCGGAACTGCCGAAGTAATTACCGTTTAATGTTTAGACTGGAAGGAGCAAGAAATCAAAAAGAAACTTGAATACTCAGTTTTAAATTCTTCGTTAAAAACTAAACGAGATCCACTAGAAACCCGTAAAAAATTTAGATGCTTATCATAAAACAATTAAATACGATGTTTTTTTATCGCAAAAAAACTGGCCTTCTTCGACTATCAGTTATGGAAGGAGAAGGAGGCGAAACTGGAAGAAAACGGATTTTTTATCAGTAATGAAAAAAAAAATTCAAAAACAAAATAAAGTTATTATAAAATTGTTCAAAAGGACAGTAGAAACAGATAAAGAAACTTAGGCAATATATTTTACTATTACTTTTTCCTTCCGAATCAATCATACATATTCATAACATTCACACATGAAATTTTTCCCAAAATAAAGAGGAAGTTTTTCTTTTATCTTTAAAGAAAATTTGTAGAATTCAACACAACTTTGAAGTAATCTTGGTAACTATTAACGCATATCGATGTCTTCACATCTGGTTGTTTTTTTAAATTCGTCCAGCCATTATACATGTGAAAATATTCTTTTTCTGAAGGTGTAAATTCTGGAAGTGTTAGTACCACCAGAACTGAAAAAAAAACAGAAATTCTACTATTTTTAAAAATTTGAATGAGGAATGTGGTTTATATCAAAATGTGCTAAAACAGCAACTATAGAAACCACATTCTATATATAAAAATGTTGGAAAGAATTTTCAGAAAATAATTTTTAAAAAACTAAATCTGTTTGTTCATCTTTTTTTTGTATTTTTCAATATTGACTAATTATTTATGACACTCATTATATCAACTAAGATGGTCAACTTTTGGAACTATTATAAGAAACAAAAATGTATCTTCCTTTGCGATACTGTTCTCTTTAAAACTACTAAAAATATTGCTTTGCATGGAAATATTATTTTTAGTTATTTTATCGCATAAAGAAATCTTTCTTTAAGAAATAACTAGGAAAAGATCAGAAAAATAGGGATTGCAATTTTTGAAAATAATCTGACAGTTGGAAAAAGTTGGAAATTCTTTTGTCCATCTAATATTCATTTTGTCATCAGGACATTTAACGAAATAATTTTGCATTCAGAAATCTGGGAGGGTTTGTTGAAATGAAATGCTTATAAGCTTTCTAAGAAATGTGAGTGTGACATGCAGAGAAAGAAGGATAATTTTACAATTAGTTTGGGATTACCAACAACATTCAAAAGCTAAGGAATTTCTTCTTCTTCTTTACAGAAACAGAACTTATTATTTTCATCTATTATTAATGTAAAAATAACAGATTGATTCGCATTTCTCAACAGAGAAGGATTAATATTTTTTAAGTTATTCTAGTACTACAAACGTTAATTTTTTAAAAAATTGTGGAGAATTTGTTTTAAAACGGATAGGAGAAATAACAAAAGCGTGTATCTGCAAAAACTCTGAAATTTGACAACTAGAAAAATTTTGGTAATAAAACTATGAAAGCTTAAGGATGAGATATACCAGCAATGAAAGAAAAGGAACAAGATACATAAACAGAATCCCCAGTTTTGTAAAATATTCATCAAACTATATATCGTGAGGTGAGTAGGCCAACTAAATAACTACAAAATAATTGTTTCCAGAAAATTACACGTTTTTTCGTGATTTTCAGAGAATTTCAAGACCTTTTATTTTCAATTCATTTCTTAGTTTGAAGTTACTGGCATTCTATTTTTGAACAGATAAAAAAGTGAAAAAGAGTAGATGGAAACTTGGAAAGTTCTTGGCAAATTACTGAAATTGAATGAGCAGAATGTAGATAACCAACGGTGAAGATTGATTATAAGAAACAAATATGTATCATATATGTTAATTTCAATTTAGGATTTCAAGTTTGTGAAGAGATTCTTTTATTTATTTTTATTTTGTTGAACCCGTTTATTAAAAATTATTATTTTGCATTTACAAATGAAACCAACTAAATAAAACAATCAACGGAAATGTAATCCTTAGGAAAATTCTTTGAAAAATGAGAATTTGTTTTTATAAAATGATACAAGCCTCCGAATGCAGGGGGCTTTATTCAGAACCAAATCTCAGTATTTCAGAGGGATGCCTAGTTTTCGTTCCCTCGGTCTTCATAGATTCAACATTTTTGCATTATTCTGGTTATCAATATTTGCTTAAAATAATTTTAATATAAAAAGTTAAGACTTGGAATGAATTCAAGAGATATAGTTGAGTATTTTGACTTATTATTATGAGAGAATGAATATCTAAAAAAAATAACCGTTTACTTGAACAAATTTTTGTCATAGAAACTCGTACTAAGACAGGCAAACAAATATTCTGTATAGGTACCTAAATTACAGGTATCACCTCTATCCGAAATATGTAAGGAAAGTGAAAATGATCCATAGCAAAATCTCACTTTCGCTATGTACAGACAAAATAATCTCACTTTCACTATATATAACCCAGCCGTGTAAGTATCAAACTATTATTTTCCATAGAAGGAATACCTGTGTATGGAATAACGTTCTATCCTTTTTTATGAAGACAACAGCAGGAAAAAAAATGTCTTACTGAATACGTATGTCCTTTCGGATACTTACCATCTAGATTTATCTATCATCTATACTATTTCTATTTCCATCTATAGTTACCTGAAATGTGGGGAAATTTGAGGTGATCACCTCAAATGGAGAGACTGCTGGAGAAGTAAGTGGGTCTCTCTTTCCAATAATGGTGGTGTTAATCTATGGGATCTTCGCCAATGACGGGTCGTACCTCTGTAATGGGAGGTTCCCAGGTGCCGCTCTTAATGGGGGCTATGATGCGTTCGGCCTCAGACCCCTTGCTAAATGTCTTGGTGGTCGGACATTCAGCATTACCCGGATGCTTAAGCAGGGAGGGGTTTCTCTTTGTGGTTACCGTTTATACTGGTGAAATTGAAATCGTAATGCAATGTTTGAAAACAAGCGAGATGATTTCGTACAGAGTAAACATTTAAATATATCTTTATCTTCACAAAAATGAGTCAATCGAAACTATTTTTATTAAATAAGATTTTCATTTCCTAAATAAAAACTGTCTCATTGAAAAGGGAAAAAAAGTTGATTTCCTTTCAAAATAATATCTCGAAATCAAAACAACACCCTGTGAGCTGCATAAATAGATAGAAAGAAATCAGAGAAAATTTTCTGTTCATTTGAACATAATTTGTAATTCAATGCAAATTTATACTACCAAAAAATCATAGATGTAATGTCATTTATTCGAATCGAATTTGTGCAAAAATATTTTTTCATCAGATTTCAATGTTCTAGCTAAAAGTTTTGAAAATGAAACAGAGTTATATATATATATATATCAAAACAAACTTAGAAACACAAGACAAAAACTCAAAAACAATCAAGACACAATGGCAAATATATATATATATATATATATATATATCCGTGGTTGTAGTCGTTGAAAATAAAACAGGCCGAGTAATTAACTAATTTCTTTTTATTATCGATAGAAGAGTGGTGGATATACGGCCATCTCTGTTTAGGTTACAAGCGAAAGTGCACAGAAAAATCCCTGTATTCTCTCGGATAAGGGAATAACATATGGACACGTGATCAAAGTGAAGGGAATATTGGGTATTTTTAATAAGTTTCGTAGGCGTTTCAGGGAAAAAGTCTGGTGTCTAAGAGACGCCGTCATGATTTTCTGTCGGCACGTGAAAGCGATTAAATATTCTTTTAATAATAAACATGCCAAAATGAGAGATTTAATATACCTCCAGCGCGGGAAAAAAACGAAACTGGAGTTTTAGAAAAGTGGTTTTGAAATACATTAAGACTTTAAAATATATAATAATAGAATTTGGAATAAAATTAAGTGAGATTATTGCATATATATATATATTGTAATGATTACTCGAATCAACATCAGGTAATGGGAAACTCAATTCTGTTTTCATTTTTTTATTTGTATCTGTATGAGAGAGTGAGTGAAAGGCTGCATGAAAGCAGTGAAAGAAGATGAACGAATGAGGCATTTAATTGGATATAACTAATGCCATCATCCCTTACAGAAAATAAAATTACTCTTCAGAAAATTTAAATATTCAGATTCAAATCAAGTATTTTTAGCCAGGTTCAACGGTAGCATTTAATTAGGTTTCGGAGATTTTAAACTTCGTGTTCGTGTGCTCCGTAAAACAAAATCATCGTTGGTGTGTATGATTACTCAAAATTAATCTATCCAAAAAAAAAGATAAACTAAGATACAAATAACTCTGCTTTGAATTTCGTAGAATAAAAAATCAAAGGATATATAACGAAATTTCTGTTGCAAATGGCAAAATTTCGATACGAAACGATGCAGAGAAAATGCTGAAGTTTATAAAAGTATATTCGAAGTTTATTTGGGAAAAGATTCCATAAGAACTCAGAAGAGGGAAATTCTTTCCCTAAGAACCACGCCCTTAAAACTCAGCATAATTCAATATGTCCCTCTGTCTTTTTTTATTATTCTTATTTTTTTGTTCCTTCGTGTAATGAGATTTTTATTAAAGTTTGAACGAAATTCGAGCATGATTAAGGTGTTACGCAGCTGAATATATAAAGCTTTTCCTTTTTCCGCCGAGCACGAAATGAAATCGACTTTCTGAGTAATAAAATATTCATGATTTTAGAAAACCAAGAAGAGCTGTCAAATGCGACCGGCCGTGCTATTTTGCACCAGTTCGAGGAGAATGGTATGTTTAACAATGAGTTCGTAAAATGAATTTTCAGGCGTCCTTAAGGATATTATTAAATGGAATCGAGTCGAGCTCTCGAATAACTTTTATAAAGTTATAACTTTGAGAAGGATATTTTAACCTTTCATCTGAGGTGAACTCCGTCAAAGACTAGGATGAAACCTCTATTTTCTGTTCTTGTTTTGACAGTTGATATCTGGACTGCTCCCTCTCTAAAAAATCATTTGTCTTGGACCGGATATAAATTCAGACCAGCAAGTAGGTATGGGGTGGTAAGAGGGCATGCGGCAGTAAGTAGCAAAACCTAGCTTTTAAGGGTAAAACCAGATTGAGGCTTTCCTCCTAGCCTAAAAGCAAGTCAACGTGTCTTGAGAACTTGAACAAATACTTTCTAATTAATTATGCTTGCTTAAGATTTCATTCTCGGCATTTAATTTTCCGAATAATATCATTAATAATATTTATATAAATTTAAAATAATGTAAATTTATATAAATAACTGTATAAATTTAATGAGGCCTTCTATACAGGCGGGTGACAGAATAATGTGAACACTTTTGGTTTTCCGATTTTTTCTCTCGAAAGGGCGGATGGAATTTCTTTGAACTTCGACCATGTGAAGCAGAGGCTCACAGTGAAGTTTCGGTCACGAGGGCATTTAGGGAACTGGCCAGAAATGGCTGAACAAGAAAATGATTTAGGACTCACCCGTTTCCCAAAAAGCTGATAATGATTTGCAACTTTCATCAATGGTTTTGCTTGATGTGCGCATTTTCGTAAAAATATCCCGAATATACGGGAAGATGTAAAAATTTTCTTAAGATATCCCAAATTTTCCCGTATTCTTTTTCTTATAACATGCAGAGTTTTCAACCAAATAATACGGAATTTACAAAATACTTGACAATGTGTTAGAAAGCCATTTTACTGACATTTGAAGAATACTTTGAATATTAAAATAAATATAAGTATTTCTAGTAAATATTTTTTTACTGTATATGTAGGAAACGTAGCATAATTATTATTTCATATCTTCAAAGCCAGATACATAGGACAAGTTATATGAAAATTTCAGTTGAATACCGTTAAGATTCAGAAAGATATCGGCATTGCAGGAGATGAATTTCAGTTGCATTCTAAGAGAAGCTGCATGACTAGGGTTTTTCACAAATTGACATTTTTTTAATTTAAATCCTCGAAAAGTTATTCATGAGCAGCAATTTAAATAATGTATTTAATTTCTAAATATACATGGGCATTCAAGATATTCAACTTTCATATATTCAATATTACTGTTCGAAGATTCAAGTTTATAAAACATCAGTTTGTGAAAAACCCATCATCATATCGTTCCCGAGTAGCCGCCACTGCTCAAAGTCAAATGTTACCTGGAACAGGTCAATCTTTAACATATTTATCCGATCGACCAATTCCAAGATAAGCTGATACAATATTCACAACCTTTCTGCTTGTGCGGACCACCTGTTGTGTAAAAAATATTTTGAGGCCCACTAATTAAATATACAAGTAAATAAGACAAATGCATTTATTTACATACATTTTATTCAAAATAATGAAGCTTATATCGAATCAAATGTAAGTATAAGGGAAACAAGTAATAGAATTAAAGCTGTACATAAAAAATTAAATCTGCAATGTGAGAAATTGAATTATCCACATTCAATTTCAAAGAAATAAAAACTTTTATCAAGAACTTAAAAGTTGTAACTGACAAACTGAACGAGGGGTAAAACTAATGGAAGATTTCAGTCAATCGATAACAAAAATGAAGAACAGACTGAAAATCTACTTCAGTCTGTTGAAGAAAGTAGGAAAAAATCTCTGCTTTAAGAAGTTAGTTTTGAATGAAATTTAAAATAGTTAAAGCGATGGCATGAGATTATTTGACATTTGTTGGTATTTTTATAAGTTAATTGGGTAATTAATTAATCTGGGTATTAAGCATTTTATATTTATGTTGCGTGTTAAACCGTCAAATAATTTTATCACAGTGTTCATTTTCATATCCTTCTTAACATTTTAGAAAATTTTTAAGCTGTTATTGAGAATATTTAGTAACTGTCATATGGTATTTCCAAAAAGCAACAACACAGAATTAGTGCAAATTTTCATCATTTTATGTTTTTTTCCTCAAGTCATAACCGTCTAAGTGTACAGTTAGTACTTATTTGAATTCATATTCTAAGTAAACATGTCCAAAAGAAACAAATATAAACCAGTTTTAACACATTAGAAACAATGTAAAATTTATAAGAAAAATTCTAAAAATTTTACATTTTAAGAATTTTTTTCAAATTTTAGGATTTTACAGAAAAACCCTACTGTTAACTTAGAGGGCTAAAACTTCGTATACTCTCTATTAGGACCAAAAGTAATGGGAAAAACCCTGGGCAGCAATGCTTTTTTAAATTTTTTGAGACACTCGAATCTCTTCTTTTTGTATTATTTTTCGTGGCTAAAAAGTAAAAATTATTTGGCTATGGTCAATAATAAAAAGTGGAACGGCATTGTATGTAAAAGGGGAATATACTAGACTTCAGTTTATCCAGAAATGAACAAAAATAACCCAAACAGAATTTAACAATAGCTATGACATAAAAACGCGAGATTAATTTTTTTCTGCTGAAAGAAACAACTATCGAAGCCGTTTCAAGTCAAAAGGATATTCAACTGGTCTGACCAGAAATTTTTTGCTTTCTTAGAAGATGATAATTCGTATAAAAAATCAGATTTATCGTGAATGGTATCCTGATTACATTTAGATTACCTAGAAAATTCTTCATTTTAAAAATTTCATTTGATCCTTCTTATTTTCAAGGAATAATTAAATAATCTAGAATTGTTGATTATTTCAGCTTGTTGAAAAATCCCCCCCCCCGAATTATATTAAATTAAAGCATTGTCCAAGGGCAAGTTCTTAAATATAGATTAAGAAAATTGCATTACACATTAAATCAAAGATAGTGAAATATATAAGTGAAAATATATAATTCAATCTTGGAACGTTATGTTGTAGAATGAATTCATTTCCGATTTCTTGAATATGTAAAATTACGAAACGATACCATGACTAAAGGGACATACATCAAAAGACATTTTTTCCCGATACTTATTTGGGGTAAAAGGACGGAGATATTTGGATATAGTTTTAGCTTGATTAGTCCTGATTCATTCATATTCCTCAAGTGTGTCCTGTACGATTGAGTCATTACCTGTAACTATGGATCCCATGTTAAATATATAAGTGGAAATAACTGCCTTGTACAAGCGAATTTATATCTAAATTTGCCATTGTATAAAACTTTAAAGTTTGTCTTTGCACCTTTAGAAAATCTATCATAAAAACTTACAGAATCCTTTTGTATAAATAAAGTTGTCAAAACAAAAACAGGAGAAGAAAGTGTCGATGCAAGTAATTCAATTTTTCAAATTTTAAAGTCTTTTGAACACGCAAGTGCACATCTGGAAGTGAGTTAAAAATCGATGACAGGATTCCATCTGTAATTAAAAGTGTGTCAAAATAGATGATGACATCGAAAATTTTCAATTGTTTGTCAAACCTCTCTTCTAACAATTAAAGCACTTCGATTTCACTGAATTTCGGATTCGAAATAGATTTGGATCACTTTCGTTTGCAAATTCAGCATATATGAGGTAATGAGAACCGCAATCGGAGTTACCCTGTCCCTCCTAGGCATCCTGAGACTATTGAATGACAGTGTAGTAGCCATCACATGCCACGGCCCGACCCTTCCCGTAGGAGGTACGTACTATCAATGGGAGGAGGTAACTTGACTCCAACTATTATTGTACCACCAGGAGAAGCGAAACCCAGCTTAGTTTTCCGGGATCTTCTCACCCATGTACTCGTGCTGCCCCTCTCTGCGGAGAGATGTCTAAAGACTTAATACCAGCAAATCTGGTTCAGATTCAATTCTGATACTGAGAGAGTTAGGCAAGTCACTGTAGAAAAGCAACGTGAGTAATAGGTGGATATTCTTTATTGATAAATATGGATTTTTGGTTTAAAATTAAAAGGATACTGTAGACCTCAATTTTAATATATTTATTCTAAAATCATCTAATAACTGAGAATTCCCCTTTGAAAGGTTTCAGTATTCAGATACCTTTTCCATTTATACGAGGATATATCTTCAGGATCAGAACAGTAATTCATCTTCAAGCTTTTGCAGAGCTTGCCTTTATATTCACATCTATGGTATTCTCCAATTGATACTCAAAAATAGAAGACTATATAGACACCGGCAAAACAAAAAAATGTAGCAGCCATTGTTTTGTGCAGTATCATTAAAATAAAAACAATTAATTTTCTGTATCCTCAAATGAGAGAGTCACTTGAAATTCCCATCTTTTCTGGTTTATTCTGGGATTCGCTTCGCAAGAATCATCCGCACCAATGGCATCCATTAAATGAAGACAAATTAGAGCACTTACAAGGACAAGCTGGAGTCTGTGTGTGTTGGAACTTTTCTTCGCGTACTAAGAATGATTAATTGAGCATCGGAAGTGTACCAGGAGGTTGACCCTAATCTATAACAATCATTGCCCTATTAGGATAATGTGGACCATCATTTTTAGACCATAAAAGTGCATTCGGGGGGTGCATGTGTTAGAACCTATGTTACTTCCCAGATGTTAACATTATCTTTAGACGCTTTTAGAAGGCGTTATCCTTTAAGGGCCATATTTTGCGAGAAACGTCTAAATGTTTTATCATTTATTTTTGTCAAAATAAATGATAAAACATTCTCCGCTAATAAATGAAAAATGTTTTGATCGTAGGCAAATTTGTTAGCGACATTATATTTCAAATTAGAGATGTAAATGTATTGATCCTTTGTTTTATGATTACTGAATGAATTTTATTTATTGAGGAAATTTAAAAGTTTATCTAATCAAAAACGGCGATGTCATTTGTATTTATTATTAAAAGTAGTAAAGTGTGAATCATAGTTTTGTCACTGCACGTTGATAATGCATTCTCACAAAATGCTGCGATGTATATTTACTACTCAGATGCAATTTCGTTTGAAAAACATATTTTATATTTGTGTCAATAGTTAAAGCATGTGAGGTTACAAATAGATGTAAGAAATCTGAGTGACAAGTTTAAGAAAAATTTCTGGGATGTATCGTAAAATCTGTCGCCAAATTATCACCATTTTACTTCTCATAGTGAAAATCTTTTACTTGGAGTGGTCCAAAAATGTCGTACGATTTGGATTATCAAATAATTAAATAATACAGCCTGAATGAGATAAGCGCTGCGTGTTTTTCCATGAACTCGAAGTTGAGCATCTTAAGTGAGGTATTTTTTTTATCTATTTTAAAAGGAAACTTATAGTATAATTAACTTCAAATATCAGTTTCTTTTCCTGCAACATAAAAATGTTTTAAAAGAAAAAAAAGCTTCCTTCAACAAACCCAAAGATGTATTGCAAAAATCCATACTGTATTTGATAAACCTTTAGAATACAATATTTAGAGTACAGTGAAACCTCGCTTAACGAGCACCTCGTATAACGAGTAATTCGCATAACGAGCAAAATGAATTTTTAAAAAAATTACTCGGTTAACGAGCTACGTTTCGCATAACGAGTGACGAGGTTTAGTTTAGCTATATTAACGTCCCGTTTTGAAGCAACACGAGCTAATTACGAGGTTCGTCCATTTTGGGACGAACCTCGTAATTTTGAACCACGGTCAGATGACGAGGACGGCACCTGAGTTGGCACCCCCTCTCCAAACTTCCGCACCACACCAACGGGAGGACGTTTGACCAGTACGCATGAATTAGCGTGCAACAGGCCCCCATACACGGCGGATCTTCAGTGGAATCGGGTTTCTAACTTTAAACCCTCCGGCTCCAAAACCGAGACCCTACCACTAGGCCACCGCTGCCCTAACGAGTGACGAGAAGAGGATGTCCCGGTTTTTGCGCCTGCTATCGTCACATACACAGAACTTTTATTTCGCTGTAATTCTTATCAAACATGTTGTCTAGTGATGGGCTTTTTTTATCAACCATAGTGTCTAAGGAACATCCTCACTCTCAGAGAATATACGAAATATCACTTCCACATCGTTTCCAACCTCAAAATGATCGAAATGATCGAGGGGTTACCAAGAGAACCCTCACTTCTGCTTGGAAGAACCTTTGTTCGGAGAGTGTTGTCGAATATGACATTGAGGAGTCTGAGACAGTACCCTGTGGAGCCTATAATCAACGAGTTTTTGTTTTCGGCGAAGATCAGGAGACAGGAGGTGGGTAGTAATGATATGGATGAACTTGTGGAAGAGAACACCAAGAGCTGACCACCGAAGAGCTTATGGAGTTGCACTGTATTTCACAGCAAGAAGTTATGGAGAAGAGTTTGTTAGAGGAGGTAACAGAAAAGCAACAATCTTCGAGTGCTAGAAATGCTTAAATCATGAGAAACTGTTGCATCGCTCATTGAAAAGCGTCACCCTAATAAGGCAGTTGCTATGCGCGCTATAATTTATTTTATGAAAACGCTGTGTCGCATTGTCGTCAAGTTTTGAAGCGTCAGAAAAAACAAATGTCTCTAGAAAGCTTCAAACTAAAAAGAATTAGGTAGGGTAGACAGGGACTAGTTGGCCAGATTTTTCTTCTAAGAAGTTTTTAGAAAAGGGAATTCAAAAATTTTTTTAAAAAATTAAGCTGACACTATTAGTGTACCTTCAGAAAGAATTCGCCATAATAAAATTTGAATATATTAATTAATCGCTATTGATTTAAAACCTCAAACTGACACCAAGTCACATGGGCCAACCTGCCCCGACTGGGTAAGTTGAGTACTACTAGTATAAAACGACTATTAGAAAACATTCTTCTGTATTAGCATATTTTATTAATTTACGTAATATAGTTATGTTATTATCCACATTATGTGTATTACTTATAAATTTGGTGCCGTTCTACTGAATAGAAACTGAGATACAGCTTTTGTAGTAATTCTCAAATAGTAATGTATAGCAGAGCCTCCTATTGCGTAATTATAATCAAAATTGAGACTGCATGGTTTTTCATAACAAGTGTTTCATAATAAATCTGATGCAATTCCATCCCACTCATTCAGAGATATTTCTATAACGCATATCCTTAAAACCCCTGAGTAGCAGTCGGGCCAACTAGCCCCATATCGTCATTTTTGTTTCTCATGAGTGTAAGGATTTATTCTGAAAGCATTTCGATAAACAAACAAGTCCTAAAGTAACAATGAAGAATTATCTTTCTGAATATTATTTATAAAAATGGAAATTATTATTTATAAGCAAATAAAAAAACGATTATTTATAAGTGAGGAAATTTACTCAGCTTAGTAAAAACTAGAAAATTGTTGTTAGCTCTTTAATGAACGCTGCTTCTTCAATGACGCTGATGTGGAAGAAGGAAGGCGGGATAATACACACTTGTCTGGACTAACAGCATTATATACTTAGAAAGTTTTAAAAATATCGCGACTAGGCCAACGTGTCCCTATGACCAACTAGCCCTGGTCTATTCTATGTATTATAATTCATATGAAAACGCAACAATGCTATTAAAACACTTAGAAAATTAGTAAAATATCTAAATGAAGCATTGAATTCAATCCTGGAAATTATAATATGTTTTATAAATAATAAGCTTATTATTTCGATTTTTTTTTGTTTTGTTTTTAGCAAATCGTATCCGCATTCCATGTTGGTTGAATCTGCTATAAAAGAAACGATGATTCACACTCCTTAACAATCTTATCTATAATTTTCTTTGAATAAATTGTATACATAAAATTTTTTGAGTATTTTTTTTTTCGGCATGGAACGTATTTTCAGATTTTACATTAATTTATATGGGAAAAATTGTTTCGCTTAACGAGCGCTTCGCATTACGAGAGAGCTTCTCTAACGAATATTGAAGGCTCCGCTGTATAAAATTGTTTCATACTGGGAAGCTTTTCGTTTGATTACCTACTTATATTAATGAGGAATATTCTCCTAATGATGTCAGTTGCATGGGTTATTTCTTTAATTTCAAATTTATAATTTAAATAATTTTACCAGTATTCGATATAATATTACTTTGAAACGAAGTTCCTAATCGTTAATTTTGGCTTTAAATGTAAATTTAGAGAGTAGGTTGCCATCGCTGATACTGTCCTAATATTCTGGCTAGAATTCAAAATAACGTGATCAATTCAAAAAGGCCTTTTATATAACAAATCAATCAATCTAGTCGAGAGAATTAGTTACTGTTTCTTCTAACGTTCACAGGTATGTGGCGCAAAAGCGGAATTTTCACTTTGATTTAAGATCTGGTATATTAGATAATATATTCTCAGAGATTACTAAGCGTTACTACAACAGGCAGCATTTTAAAATAGATGTTAAAAAACACATTCTACTTTAAGAATACTCTTCATCTATGAGGCAATACCAAGAACAAAACGATCCGGTTTTCAAAACAAAGTCATTGGCTCCCTTGATCCATAAATATAACGCGATAAAAAATTAAACTCAAATGAACCCTCGACTGCAGGGTGTCGCCCCTCACACAAGATCCAAAAATTCGGATGAAGACGTTGCACTTTGATCCTTTCATTCAAGTTTGATGATTCAGAACCCCACCCTTTGAAATCGAGAGTTAATCGATAATCTTCTTCCCCCGCAATAATACTCAATAAATGTGTCGCACTCAAGGTTGACGCCAAAGAAATGTTACTAGGTCACTAGAGATTATTTACCATCTTTTTTGTTTTCTAGTTAATGGTGGGATTCAACCCTTCTTCTTTCAAGAATTCTAGATTAGTGGAAATATTTCTTTGAGTGCAAATGATCGAACTTCTGCCCTTTCTGATTTCCAGAGTCATAAATGATATGCAAATTAAAGAAATAATTTCAATCAAAATTCCGAAAATAGATTTGTTGCTAATTCTAAAAGATTTCTGTTTCTCATAGTTTAAAAATCTGAAAGAACATAACAAAAGTGGGAAATGGACCTATTGAAAGCACCAGTATGTTGAAATGACCAACTGTTTTTTTTATCTTCACGTGTCTAGAAATACCACGTCAACAAACAATCCTTTTTCTTTGGATTTATAGTTGATACCATATTCTTGCTTTCCGGTGTGTGAGAACTCACATGGAATTCAAATATAACGAAAAATGAAACTCGTCAGAGAAAACAGCAGTATATTGTTCACAAGACCAACATTCATACTCCAGAATCTATCTCGAACAATCTGTGACGCACATCTTACAGATCATAAACAGATACAGAGACAAATCTTTTACAGATTCTGTTTTGATACACAGTGTCATACATCTTTCTGATCCCCTTTCGAGGACCTATGACTTGCTGGCAGAATCGTAGGTTCGAGACCCGATTGTACTAAAAATCCTTTATGCATGTGGGCCACTTCCCATTAAACCTGATATTCTTAGTCATATGATGTAAAGATCGGGGGTAGGACGGCAGTTAGGGTGTCGTCTTCGTTATCTGGGAAGGATTAAAGAAGGAGGTTTGCCCACGGTGACCCTATTGTAACTCCGAAATGAAACTTTAATCCAGAAATTCAATTTTAGATGCGTTTCAGCAATCACAAGGGAAGGGCACGACTTGGGAAATTCATTTCATGCTGAAACTTTTCATATTAGTAGCCTACCTTTAAGGTGTTCATCCATTTATCTAATAAAGTGCAATGGCCAGACAATTCGGAGAAAATAGCCCTCAAACTTTGGGAGCAGCTTATATACCAATAAGTGGTCACAAGTAATTAGCGGCCAGACAGCTTAGGCGAAAGTGGGCTGGCCTACTGTTCGCTTGGTCCATAGTTCCATTCAGGATGTGCTTCTTATATTTTTATTTTTTTTTCAAAATCATCTCAAATTACATCAAGAAATAGAAAAAAATATTTTTAATTAAAATATTAATTATTTTTATGCATTAAATATCTGTTCATAAATATGATACTTGAATTATAGTTAAAATTTAATTTATAAGCAGTAAAACAATTATAAATACATCTTTAAAGGTGATAAATAATCTGTAACGACTCACATCATGAAACAATTTTGTTTTGTCTTTATCATTCATAAATTTTAGAAATTAATTGTACTTTATTAATTTATTTTAAATTTATCTTTCATTCACTACAGTAATTCTATATTTCTACATTTAATTACATACAAGAACCAGAATGATAATTATCATAAAAAATTAGAAACAAAAAATATTTTGACATCTTGCACAATTAATAAATGGCGATTGTTCACAAGGACAACGGTTCTTTAAGTGGTTCTTGTGCGATTCTATCTTCAACTCCGATACACTAGCAATATTTTTACCCATATAATATTTTAACTATCTATATTATCTTAATTTAATCAAGAAATGATACGACGCACTTCAAAATTCAAGATAAACCATGTTTATTCAGAGTTTCTAAAGGAATAAGAGTAGTAGCATTGTAGAAAAATTTCAAACGATAGTGAGTAAAAACATTTACCCATTGGTCCCTTTTCAATCATTGAAGTTTTTGACCATCTGCCTACGCATTTAATAGATTAACAACTGCTCTCTGCTATTTACATTCGATCATTAAAATATTGGACCGTCTGTGTATGTATTCAATACATTAACACATCTGCTCTCTATTGTTTACAAGATAATGTAAAAACGAAGTATTTGTAAATGCAAAGATCCAATAACTTGAAACTTTTAAGGACTTTAAGATGAAAATTTTAATCCTAGTTATTATTTATCACCATTAAAGATGTATTTATAATTGTTTAACTGCTTATATATTAAATTTTAACCGTAATTCAAGTATAATATGAATGATCAGCTATTTTATGTATAAAAATAATTAATATTTTAATTAATTATTTTTATTTTAGATGTAATTTGAAAAAAATTTTTAAAAAATTTAAAAACTAAACCCAGGATCGAACCGTGGACCAAGCGAGCACTCTGCCATCTAAGCTATCTGGCCGCTAATTGCTTGTAATCACATACTGGTATATAAACTTTGCCCAAAGTTTGAGGGCTATTTTCTCCGAACTGGCTGGCCATTGCACTTTATTAGATTAATGGGCAAACACCCTAAAGGTAGGCTACTAATATGCAAAGTTTAATCCCGACCTGACTTTCCTAAGTCGTGCCTCCCCTTGTAAGATCGTTTTGATGAAATTGTTTACTGATCAGACACCACTCGTGTCAACTCAAAAACTAATACCTATGTCTCTTATTCACAACCTGAAAGAAAAACCTTTCCGATGCAGATTTCACGATTAGGAAATAGTATATCCTGAAGTAAAAGGCTTATCCGGAAAGTTAAATGACCTAAGGCCGTAAATAGAAAGAAAGCATAGTAACTTTGAAACATTTTGTAACAAATACTGCAATTTGTTGTGCTATTTTTCAACAGATTCGTGACAATTTCGCATCACAATAATCGGAATATGTGTGGGAAATGGCTGCTGAATAATGTATTAGTTCTTCTCAGTTATCTGCCTCACCAGCTCTACATGATCATTATTAATATGAGACAACTATTCACAACATTCCTCGTCATGGACATGCTGACGACCTTCGGAAAATTAATTCTCCCAGCTCCTTACACAGACTCCTGGCCGACTACTATCGATGATTTTCTAACAGCGTTATGTTCTTTCCGTTACGAAACTTCGTCATAAATTTATCTTTCCTTAGAGTTGGTGAAAGAAAGAATAAGATATCCTATTCTTCGACATCTTCAACCACTCTAACTGCAATAACTCGAGCAATGGGGGAAATATCAACTATCGCATAAAATAACCACTTCTTAAATCTCTCAGGTATGCGCACTAGCCTTTCGCAATATATGACCTGCCATCTGCTGACAGTGTGGGAAACTTTCTTTCTGGATAACCTTCGTTTATGTGTTGTCAGGATGTATTTTTATTCATAATGAGGAGACAGCTGGACCCGATGTGTCACTTCTACAGGATGATTAAGAATTCAGCGTGTAAAATATTAGTGTAGGTAAAAAAAAGCCAAAATCACATAGCAATACATGACCGGACACGTCTGTGAGCTAGAGGCTATTCGAAATTGCTGAAAGAACAATCCAATAGCGCATTTATTTTTTGATACTTTACACTTGTGCACTACATGTACGCCTCCAATTTCACAAGAACTGCTCAGAGATTTTTATTTTTATGGTTCTTCACACATGGATTGGTGAGCTTTTTCCAAAACATCCTGCATTGCACGAACATTCCCAGGGGCTATGGAGATTTTTACGACGGCATGCCCACCATCTCAGCATTCGTAAACTGTTTCATGTCGTCCGTACTTAGTCGGAGCTTCAAATGACTGTCACTGAGATCCAACTACAGCGTTGTCGCCTAAAGCTCATGTGGTTGGCATGTTTTCTACCTTTTCCAAAGGTTTGCAATCTGAATTTGGAATCACCCTATAGATGAATTAATTTATCTCTCCCTATTACTGCTATTATAAATCGCCATATTGTTTTGAATTGACATTTTCAAAACACTATTTCATTTAGAATCCGTCTTTTAACAAAGTTAATTACCAGTTATCATCCAAAACTGCTACTTTTATAATTCCATAGTGCTTAATATGCTCGCAATATACTAACAGAATCCAACGATTCTCAAATTCCATAAGATTTCTGGCAATATATTTTAATTTCAGTCTAATTATTTACCTGTTCAAAGAAGAAACTTCTGAAGTATGAACCCACTTATTCGTTGAAATGCCTTTTCCTATTCGAAACTAACCCAAAACTTCCTCAGCAAAATAAAACCCTTTAAATATTTAACTTTTTTCATGGTAAATACTATATTTATGTCAGGCTTCTATCTGTTCATCCCGTTGTCCACATTCAAAAGCATAATGCGTGTAAAATAGCTGCATTCATTCCACCTTCAAAATCAGCGCATTATTATTTTCTTGACGTTCTTTGCAGCCTCCAATAGGATTTCCAGAATTATTCAGTCAAATGAGCTGGATCAAATCATTCCAATAAGAAACACAACGTGAAGAATTTAAGAAACGTAATCAATTACACTGACTTTTTTGCCAATCACACTCCAGTGATTTGGGGGTAAATTTGTGGTTCCAAATCGGGTGCTCTTCTTGTCAGATTGGCTCTAGTTGTTGAGATAAAGTGAAAATTAAATTATGAAATTATTAAAATGAAATCAATGCACTAAATCAACTTAATCCTAAACAGTAATCAATATACAGGTTGTCCCACAAGAGTGGAACAAGCTTTTATTTTCTTACAAATACAAAGTTTCAACGAATAAGATAAAAATTTGTATGAAAATACTTAGACTTCTAAATTAAATTTTAATGCGGCCTCCGGAGTGCAAAATTGTCAAATAGTAAAGTGTTTCTCTTACATTCATCTATTCACATACAAAGCTGCACACTTCTATCTTCAAAACTTACAGGGATGTAAGGGAAAAAAGTTATTGACTTATACCACTTTTCCATACTGTTGTTTGATCCAGTCTATAAAAATATTACTAGAATACAGAGAATAGAATTCATTACAATAGTAAAGAGTTGAAATACAATTTTTCAAAAATAGCCTTACCTTCAAATAGTCCAAACTTGTAGTTGTAGAATCTTAAATTGTCTTTTAGAAGATTATAGTCGTATCTTTTTTTCGGTGAATAACTTTTAACAACAGAAAATGGATACGTAGTAACCAGCCAAGTTCCCGTTGAGGAAACATGAAAGTGAATTCGAAACCTAAAAATAGCCAATGAAAAAGAAATCGAAAAAAATCAAGGACGCGAAGGCGAACTATGGGTGAGAAGGAAGGGGGAACAAAGAGAACAGTAGTTGACCTAGCGCCAAACACGAGCATCCGAAAATCCGGTCCTGGCTAAGTTCAAAGTCAGAAAAGATAGCTATTTGCCTTCGCCTATTGTATCACTTAGTTGTATGCAATGAGCGAATTTTGGTGCTTTCCAAAACTATTTGGTGTGCAGCCCCATCCTATGTTTGTCTTACTTTTTCATTCCTTTTTTGCGTTCTTTTCTTGTTTATATCTTTTTTCGTTGATAATCGAACTCTCAGAGTGGAGAAGGAAGCAAATAAGAATTAAAACGAAAATACGGATTTTTAAAATAATGTTAGTGAGTTCTACAACTGCTACTCTGCGAGTCACCATTTCCCTTAAGCGAAACTTAATAATACGAACAACGATGAGAGCAAATAATTTAATATTCTTGTCCAATATTAGACTATTTTCCTGTATAAAAGAGGAAAGGTTTTGTTTTCGATGTTTTAAATTTTATTTTCTAAAGTTGTCCTTCCATTCTTTATTAAGTTGATAGCTGCAACTACCAATAGCTAGCATAGCTACCAATGAAACTGAGTAACAGTCATTGGCAACATTTTTTAATTCATGATGATTGGTTGATGTACTACTAGACAAATTTTTGCATTTCGCAGTTTTTCTATGTTGAATAAATTTGCATTTCTGCAATAAACTTCTCCGTATAAATTTGTGAGTATCCCTTCAAATTTAAAAATTAATATATCTCTGCAAGTTTTGCAGATAGAATTGTGAAACTTAGTTTATACATAGACGAGTGTAAGAGGAATATTTTATTCATTGACAATTTTGCTCTATGGGGAACGTATAAAACTTTAATTTTCTTAACTCTTTATTTTCAACTTCCACAGAATCCAAAGTGTTTTCACACAAATTACTATCTTATTTGATGAAACTTTGTAATTGGAAGTATATGTGTAAGTGCAATATTTAAGGCAATAAATGCTTGTTCCACTTTTCTGGGTCACCCTGTATAAATCAGAAGAAAAATTTATAGAGAAATCGCATGAAATCTGTGTCAAATGTGAGTTGGAGAATAAAATTCAAAATAATATTAATGAATGAAATAAAGAAATAAATTTTAACAAGGAAAATAGATGAATCAAAATGGTATTGTAAAGATGATATGATGATATTGCAATGAGTTCAATAAAAGGAACATTAAAGAAGTCAGTCCAATTAATTCATGGAAAAGCGTTTATACTTTTTCCTTTTACGTACAATGCTAGATTCGCGTAGGAGTCTTTAGCACTAATCTGCCACTATATGTGTGTACCACCTCCCTTGATATGTTTACTCCATTACTTTGGTATATTGGTATCCGAAGTCTTTTCTTAAAGGTGTGTTAATTTTTGTTACTTTCTGTATTCTTAGCATAAGTTCTGAACTAACAAATAATATTCTAGTTTTGGAGTTTATTTCTATAAGTGTTAACCTAAACAAAGAAAATAAATAAGCTTGATATTCTTTAGACCTAAATAACATTTTGCTATACATATACATATACCTGTTGTATTTAATCGACAAAATAATTTGTGAAGATTATGGTGTTGATTAAATAAAAACTGCATATTTAAGCAATTTCACAAATAAGCATATTGATAATTATCAACATTTTTATCAACGAAAGTAAATTGGAAACTTTTGGTCTGTTAAAGAATGTGTTTATGTTAAGCACAATGATATATGTGTGCTTTAAAAAACAAGAACTTCGTGAAATTTCTCATTACTTTATTCTCTTAATGTAAAAAGAATAGCGATCGAGAATGTATCCTCACACGCATTTTTTCGTCCATACTTTTTCCAATTCAATGTATGGATTACTTTCAGTAAAATACGAGAATTTATCTGATTTCAGCATGTGTTATACAGTCATTAAAATAGTGAGAGAGAGAGAAAATTCCAAAAATCATTTAGATCTCTAAGTTGAGTGAGAAAATAACAGATGATCTAAAGCAATGGCCGTTAGATATTGTTTGTTTTCATTTTCTGAAGGGGCTTATAAAATATTGATACATTACTGCCTTTTCATCTTCAGATATTCTCGGCATTCTCTCCCGATTTTCTTTGTACAAAAAATTCTGAATTTCACTTCTGCTGAATTCGGAGAGAAGAGGGAAACGCACACTTACAATCGAAGTAGACTAATAATTTAATTAGGCAAATAGTTCGAATCGAA
>BGPR01004971.1:51724-92229 GCA_013235015.1 Araneus ventricosus
AATCGAAGTAGACTAATAATTTAATTAGGCAAATAGTTCGAATCGAAGTAGACTAATAATTTAATTAGACAAATAATTTGTCTGCTTTTTCATTATTTTCTTACATTCTCAGCATTTTTCGATCACTAAGGAATGTATTACAAAAATGATATTTGAGCTCTAAAAGATGAGATTTAAAAATCTGACATTTTAGAATTAATGTATTCCTACCGAAAGAAAAACTAGTTATAAGAAATAATCCCGCACATTTATTAAAATGACAGATTTTTTCACTTCGAAATACAAATTATTTCTTATAAGAAGGAAATAAGACAAAATCTCTCTCGTTTAGCAGAAAATGAATAGGAAATAATAAAGCAGATACATGTCAGACCTACTGTTTTCACTTTTGGAATATAAAATATTACTGATATGTCTAACGTCAGAATACGCTCTTTCTCGGTGTCCCAGAAAAGGATTTCCAATAGTGCGCGCTCAAATGAGCTGGAACTCATCATTAAAGTGAGAAACACCTCAAATAAAAAGACTTTTGGAGCAAGGGCTGGTCCGCCATTTATTTTTTCAGATGTTACGATATGAGTTATGACAGCGGTATGTTACGCCCTTTGTACAAATTTCGAACATAATTATAATCATCTAAAACAGCTGCTAGCTCCGACCGGCTGCATAAATCTCGCCGGTAATTATCAGTTTTTAGAGTGAAGCTGTATGGACAGCCAATTTTGTAGCTTTCGTTATGAAATATTTTGCTGGGAAGGAAATAATAATGATACGCAGCTTGTTGCATTTTTCTCATAAATGTTCTTCCAAAACTTAAATTAATAGGCTTTTCAGCAACGAACACTAGGGTCAGGCTTTTTTCCGCTTGCATTTATTCACGGGTCATCCGTTAATTTAGGAGTCCTTTTTTCATTTTTCGATTTGAGAAATTCGGTTGCCATTTTTTACTGAACACAGTGTGAAAGGGTGGTTGCAGGGTTGATAATAGTTTGATGAACGAGATCGAATTTTTCACTTTATTCCTTGTATTTACTGTTGGGTTAAAAAAACTGTAATTTTAAAGTTAAGTTGTTGTTACTTTCTTTTCTTTAGTTTGAAATATTGAAATGGGAAGGAGTCGTAATTTTTCACACCTTTTAAATCTTCCACAAAATGAAACAGGGAAGTTAATTTTAGATTAAATAATAAATTTAAACGGAAGGCACATAAAACGGCCATTTCATCAGTACTTTATTTTTCTATATCATAATTAATATCTTCCTTTTTATAAGAAAATTAATATTTCTCTTCATTTTCTATTCTTCTTTTTATGTGTTAAGGGGAGTATTAAACAATATATCTTGGAGCAACCACTTACTATTTTCCAGTATAATGGAGTTGAATGATTTAACTAGTAAACTTCAATTAAAAAGTGTTGCGTTTATAATACCATAATAACAATTTGTGATAGATGTATCCAACATACTCATATATATATTAATTTAACTTGTGCTGCACTAAAATTGTAATTCTAGGTTTAGGGGGATTTATTTATAATAGGTTGCTTGTTAATGTCAAAAATATTCTGACTCAATTTAGCAATGTTAACAGATATGTTTTTCATCATCATGAGCAAATTTTAAACATATATCATTGGCGACTTAAAGAAGGAGTGTAAAAATCAAAATATAAATTATATTAGTTTGAAGATAATTTGTCTTATTTTATATGAAAATTTCTTTTTGCTTTATTGCCATAAAAATACTCGTTTATTAAAACTAAGTTATAACTTTCCGAATTAGTACTTCTTGATACTCGAAAAGTAATCTTACGTAGTCAAATGTAATCAAAGAACCTTTTCAATTTCTAAAATTTCTTGAAAATCCTATTTTAATTAATCAGATTTATCTTTCAACATATAGCTCGGAATAAAATTAATTTCGAGAAATATTTGTATGAAAACTTATTTCAAGAATAACATGTGCCGTGGAGAAGTCTTCGAGTCAATGATGCAAACGTACAAGGCTTGTAACTAAATGCCCTCGTCTTCATATATGTTTAGAAAATTGAATGTTACCCCTGGGTTCACCGCTCAGCTAACCTGAAACATTGCTTCATAACAGGCTTCCAAAACAATGCAAACAAAATAATTTTATTAGAGATATTTCTAAAAAGCTCCATTTTTGACTCAAGAAAAAAAATCTTATTGCAATCATTTATAGCAAAATTACAACTCTCCAAGAAATCAACTACCAAAGCCATAAATATCAAAACTGGAGATGAGAAACCGGTCAAAAAATAAAAATGATTTTTTATCGTCACTTTTGATGCCGTTCAATCTGTTGACTGCAGACGGTAAAAACAATGGAAATTTATTTCAACTGACTCTTGAATTTCAGTCAAAAAATTTAGTAAACACTTTTTGACAAATCAATGACACGTTTGTGGCAAAATGGCATTTCGTATGACAGCATTTTATTATGACCATCTCAGACTAAAAAAAAAAAGGATGATTGATTTTCCCTCTAAATCTTTTGTATGACCTTGTCATTTTCACTTGACTGTTAGACTCTGACATGTCCACTGAATGCACGATTCGAATATAGTAAAATGAACTGTAACAACCATAAAGTATTGGTAAACTTTGAAATACGGATTGGTTAACGGGGCGAAAAATGAGTTACTTTCTGCGATACTAAACTTCCAAATATGTAGCGAAGTTTTGTTTAAAAATAAGTGTACTTTTATCCGAGATAAAATACCTGTTTGTGATCCTTTTTCCATTCGTTTTGAATAGTTTAATTCTTGAACTATAACTTAAATTCTTAGTTATTAATCTTATTCCATTTTGACTTGAAGCATGTAAGCATTTTAACTAATTAATATCAAAATTCATTTTTCAGTTTCTTTTTCAGTATTCATAAATACATTTATACAGATTCACACAGCTGCGGCTGAACAGTAAAATGACAGTGTACTTCAGGATTTTAAAAAAATTCTTATATACTTAAAAGAAATTTTTTTAAAGATGCACAAAATGTATGAATTTTTAGGTGAATGAATTTTAATCGATGATTATAAAACAACATTCAATACGATATTTTGTTATGCAGCTCTGTGTGTCGACGATGATGAAAAGAGAAAGACAATGAAAATTGAAATAGGTTTAATATTGCAAAAGCCATATTTTGCTCAACAGGTGAAAAGGACAATAGTCCCTATTTTATAAATAAACAGTGCTTGAATGCAATAAACATTTTGTATTCATTCTTGATCTTTATATTGTAATCTGAAAGAGACTGAAACTATTAACTGCAAAATAAGGGATGCGTTTGCAAACGCATAGTTGTTGCAACGCATGTCCAATTATCGACGGCAGTGTGCTAAAAACGAAGCACAAAATAATTGCAGAGCTAAATACAGAAACGAGGAATGACTGAGAAAAATAAATATCGGTTTTGCGCTAATTTCCTCTAGTTCCATTAGATAGCTAGTTCTCGAGTTTTTACCATTGTCCTTAGCAGACACCGTCTCAGAAGCTGACCTTTAACTCTTCTTATTTCCAATAACTGGAGAGAAGTCCCAATTTCATCCAGATTTTGCTTCCTGTAATTGAAACAACTCCAAAACAAATAGTTGAAGAATGATTCCAATTCTTAAATGTATTTTAATCACACTTTATTTATTTATTTATATTCTTTTAACTTTTTACAAAAATGTCATAATATTTCGTCTCAAATGTCATGGAACATTAAAATACATTTACAAATACTCAAATTACACTGGACAACAAAAAAAAAATTTTTTTCATGTTGCTTGAGAAAGAAAGGGTTATACCTATGTATTTTTGTGAACTGATTTCAAATCTGTTAACCGTTTTTTTCAATCACCCATAGTTTTTGAGCAACGTAGTAACTCTTATTATATACAATAGGAAATCATATTCAGCTTCCAATATTGACACAGGCATATTAAAATGTTACAAACCTTCACTTTCTTGTGTACTTGGCCTGTCGACTGTGCTTGGCTTGAGGAATATCCATTTTTAATGTCGAAAAATAGTCGGCTAACATTTTCGGATTTCATTTCCCTTGGTAACGAGCTCCCATATTCGAGATATCCTGATGGAACTGTTCACCATGCTCGTCGCTTACTGATCCAAGGTTTTCAGGGTAGAATTCTAAGTGAGAGTGCAAGAAATGGATTCTCAACGACATGTTGCATCCCATGGTTTAGTAGGCCTTTAAGCAAGTTATTGATTATTTGCCTTAGTTTTCCGCTTTGTGATTTCCTAAGAAGTTTTTTTCCAACTCCTTAAACGTTGTCCATGCTGCGGCTTCCTTCTTAGTCAGTTTACTCTCAAACGCCGGATCCTTCATTAATTGTCTAAATTGAGGCCCAACAAATATGCCTTCCTTAATTTTTGTTTCACTCACTTTTGGAAATTTCAGACGTAAGTACTGAAATCCACTTCCTCCACAGTCCATCCTTTTAACAAAATTCTTCATCAAACCTAATTTGATGTGCGATGGAGGCAAGAGAATTTTTTCTGAGGCAACTAGTGGTTCGTTCTCTTCATTCTTCACACCCGGTATGAGGAACTGTCGCTTGGGCCACACCTTCTTGATGTAGTGCTTTCTTTCTGTCCCTACTGTCCCACCGGCACAGAAAGCAAAAAAACTTGGTATAGCCAGCTTGTAATCCAACTAAGACGGCAATCACTTTCAAGTCGGCGCATATGTGCCAAGAATGCTTGCTGTACTCAATACTGGGCAACATATGCTTCAAGGTTTCGTATGTTTCTTTCATACAAGCGGCTACATTCTACAGGAATCGAAGGGTGCTTGTTACCATTATGTAACAGAACTGCTTTTCAGCTGACCTTTGAAGAGTCTATAAATAAACGCCATTCTTGAGGGTTATATTGTAGTTCTAGAGCCTTAAACAAGAGTCAACATTATTACAAAACATCACATCACCATCTTGGCAAAAGCTTCCACGTACTGCCAAACAGAAACATCTGTCCTCACAAAGTGACTCATGCATTGAATCGTATTTGCGTTGCAGGATTCTCGATCCAAAAACGCCTGTTATAATTTTTGACATACAGCCTTTTCTTTATGAAAATTATAATTGTAAGAGCATTTCAAACCCAAATATTATCTTCTTGGCCGGCAATTAATTTTTTTCAGAAAGTATTTTTGACACAAGATCCGACATATATCAATGACATTTTCTATGTACTTGTAAGCAATTACGAGTACTGTTGCTGAAAAACGGTGTGTTATCGAGGTTTTCGAGATTATAATCGGGTTTAGTGACCATAAAAACACCATTATCAGTTAAAATCTCAAAGACAACAAAAAATATCCTGGCTACGACATTGATTCAAATAAAAGAAAGGAGTGGACAGAAGTTTTAGTGAGAGTTCATGCTGCATAAAATTGGAGGGTGATAGACAAATTCTGATAGGTTTTTCGAAATCAGAGCGTGAAAGTACATAAGAATTAGCTAAAATCATACGAGCAACAAAATGGTTTTTGTCCAGTGTTATTTGTTGTATGAGAGTTTCTATCACAGTTTTAAAGAAAACTGGAGGGATCCTACTTAAGAGAAAAAAGATAAATCAGGAAGCATTGACTTCAACGGTATTACATTTGAACCTCTGTATACTTGTCACAGAGGCTACAATTGGATCAAAAAGTTTTCTCAACTTCAATTTCTTTATCTGAAGTCAAATTCTATGATTATGAAGCAGAAAATAAAGATGACTAAAATAGGTTGGATATTATCTGCAAATTCTTTATCACAACTTCCTTAACTTGGAAATATTTAAAAATATATAAGATTATTATTAATTATTTGGAAATTATAGGAATTGAATTGGTTTAAAATTTGATAGCATCTATTAAAAAAGGGCAATCAGATATTTCCTCGATCTGGCTCGACGACAGTATGAAGAATTGCACTAAAATCTGTCAAAACCCAAACTGGCAACGAAATCGAGATTATTTAAGCTAGCCACAAATGCAACGTGCAAAAAAGCTATTTTTCGTTTGAACTGGGACATTTTGTACCATCAAAAAAAGTTAAAGCCTCAAATTTTAGCCTCATAGAGAACTTTCCACCGATTCCCGAAATGTATCATATCTACAGGTGGTGAAAGCTTATAATTTAACAGTAAAAAATGTAAGTAAAACATGTTATGCAACTATTATTAACATTTTGTAACTATTAAATCTATTTTATTTTTTCTTGGGCAGTAATACATTTTTAAAATGCTTTTTGTAATGGAAAATATCATGTATTTTTTAGATTTTCAAGTTATATGATATTCATTATATATTTTTTAATTCTCATTTCAAGTTATCAAAATGAAAATAAGTTTCCTGTAATTATTGAACCTTTATTTAAATATTACACGAATTTTGGGGTGGTTTTATACAAAATCGTTTTTCTGAGCTAACAGGTTTGTGGTTATGTATTTGTAGATAATCGCATCACAACACAGTTTGGATTTGCTTTTCAAAGAAAAATACTTCAAAAAAAAGACGCGAATAGTTTTAATTTTTTTATAATAAAAACATCATTGTCCTTCTATATGTACTATATTTTAATTTGGATATGATTTTAATTGGGAAAAATTCCCTTTATTTACAACTCGTATACCTCCGGTGTCGAGAAAGCCCCAGTTCCTTTCAAATATTATAATTTAGATACCATGATTTTATTTTTTTTTTTACACCTCTTCATTTCACTATACATGCGATGAATAATTTCTCTCGGCAAAAAGTTTTTTCTGGTTGAGTTACATTAACGTCCCATTTTGAAGCAACACGAGGGCTATTTTGGGACGGACCTTATCATTTTGAACCGCAGTCAGATGACGAGACCGACAGCTGAGCTGGCACCCCCTCTCCAAACCTCCGCATTACATCAGGAGGATAAAGTTTGGCCCCCTACGTATGATTTAACATAAAACAGGCCCAATACACGACGGATCTTCAGTGGAATTGGGTTTCAAAACTGGAGCCCTTCGGCTCCTAGGCCGGCACCTTACCACTGGGCCACTGCGGCCTCCTCTCAGCAAACTGAGATCATTCAATGTTTCATTACTGTTCAATTCGAATTTTCCCATGATTTTCTTTAAACTGTAACATCTTGCAGTTATGCTTAAAGAACATTCACAGCTAAGTTAAATTTAACTTAATTTATTTGAGATTTCATCTGTAGTAAATATAGAAATTTATAAACAAAACATCAAATATCTTGATTAATAATAATGTAATACAGTAAGCCCCAAGGCGGGGTGTCTCATTCACTGGTTAAAAGAAACAGCGAGCTTCGCTAAACTGTCTAATTTGGACCTCCTTGGAATACGACCAACAAGTTTGGCTGTCGGGATTTCATCTCCTCCTTAGTTGTTCAGTTTCGACCTTATATCAGAACAGTAAAAAAAAGCCCCTTGCGTTCTCAGAGGAATACGCTTGTCTGCACAATAAACACCTGTTCAGGAATGTTGCCAAATTCCGTGCAATAGGTAGATGAAAGCTCTATACCGCGCACCAAAGTTCTGAAATGAAAGGCAGTAGCCCGTCAATAGAGGGGTGAGGCTAGATCGGCTGAAGGTGTCCGAAAATGTCCGTTTCGCCGGGGAATACACCTGCTTGGACAATAAATACCTGTTCGGGAATGTTATCCCCTTCCGTCCAATAGGTAGATGAAAGGAGACACCTGTAACTAACAGACCAAATATATATTAGTCAATAGTAGCTTGTCAGATAAGGGTGAACGTAAGGTGACCGGCCCTGGGAACGCACACCTGGTCCTAAATCAATGTCAGCTGTCGGAGGAGGGCATACGTTACAAAACACAGAATTTTCATATGATTCCAAATCATATTTTCAGGAGCTGCCTCAACGTTTTCTCACCGCTCTTTCATACGTGAGAATGAAAACTTTTAGTAATCTCAGTACATTTCAATAAACCCTTTGGAAGTAAAGAAAACTCATTTAAAATACTGGCAACGTGCGGACGCGTTTTATTGGGTTTTGTTGATTGTTTTGGCGTTTCAAACGAGCTATAGAAGAATATAAAACATTAGTTAATAATATATTAACTTTAGTTAATTATAAAATGACAAATTTCAAATAAAATGTTGTTTAAGTAAAGGATTAGACTGTAGCTAGACTCCAAAGTTCTTTCAAATCATGGTACATTGATTTCATAATTAAATTACAGCTTAAATGGTTTCTGCTTTAATCTGTGCTTCTTAATCAAAATAACTTAATACTCTTTATGTTTCGAGATCTACAGACCACTTTCACAAAGACCCGTTCATTTTTAAAAGCATTTGATGTCCAAAATAATCCTTCAAATCATAAGATTCATTCCCAGAAACTACAATGTTTCACATTCCACAGTATTCATAGCATTTGTTAGATCTTTCAAAGTAAAGGAAAAGAATTTTAACCAACCAATTTATTTTTCTCTCACAAATAGAGTTTTAAAAAGTGTTTTATTATCTCCAAATTCCGAATATATGGATTTACAAAATATTTTCATAAAAATTTATTCATCATTCCACTCAAACCTACTCAACGATTTTATCAAGCCATCCAAGATTTTCTCTGTTCTAATCCTCCGACTACAAAACAAGAGGGAATGTTACAGAAGTGGAAAAACTTGAGGTTCCTTTTAGTCTCATTATTTTTCTCTTCAGATCATTATTTTATTTCATACCGGAGAATTGTCCTTCCTTTCAAGTGCTTTTTGTCCTCCTTTCAAACAAAGACAAAAGAATATTGTCCAGAATAATTTGTTGCTCTTTTTATGTGTATTTTGAAGCCGGCATCAATGTTTCGGGAGAGGGAGAGAAAAACCGGATGCGGTTTTCAAAGAGTTTTGCTAATATTTGAAAAAAAGGCTGTTGAAAAGTCGCAAGAAGTAAAGAAAAAGCAAAATAATAAAATTTCTGATTGAAGAACCTAAAACCTGAACAGAAAAAAATCTTAAAAACCATTTATTTCCATTTAAGAAATCTGTCTTCAATTGCACTCGAAAGAAGAATTTCTCCGTCCAAGTATCCTGATACGGTAAAGATGAAATTTCAAATACAAAAGTGCTTTCGTATCCATTACTTATACAATAGAAAATGAAATAAAGTAAAGCACGGCCTCAAAAAGCTTTGAGGAAAGTTTAAATCGTATATTGCGTTTAAGAGTTGAAATGAATCCTTTATCTTCCAGTTTGGAATTTTCCGAGAATTCGTATATTTATTACATATCATCAGAAAAAGGAGAAATTCAATATCATATTAGAAAAGAAAAAAATCACTCTGAAAAGGGAGAAATAAAAGTGCCTTTTTTCTGAACAAAAGGGGAAAGAATGTAGAAAAACTTCCGGTTATCGTTTTTCCGAATCAATTATTTCTCCATTTCGGCTTTTGGTGATCAATCAAGCCACGTGACCTTGTGACGTCATAGGCTCCAAGAGTGTCTTGAACATTTTGAAGTGTTCGATTACAAGAGTAATTATCACCTTGCAGAAAAACTAATCCACTTTTTATAAGTCTGTGGGTATGAAATGCGAGGACGGATCACTTTTTCAGTTCTGATCCCTTTCTTTATTTAAGGAATTACAAACTGATTCATGTCTAGTATTAAAGTAGATTTTTTCCAAAAACTCTTGTTTAATTTAAAATAAAATTAGGAAATGAAAAGAACAAATACTCATCTTAAAATGCGAGGACGGATAACTTTTTCAGTTCTGATCCCTTTCTTTATGTAAGGAATTACAAACTGATTCATATCTAGTATTAAAGTAGATTTTTTCCAAAAACTCTTGTTTTTTTTAAATAAATGTTTAATTTAAAATAAAATTAGGAAATGGAAAGAACAAATACTCATCTTAAAATCTCACTCCACTTTCTATTTTCCTGTTTTCCTTAGCTAGGCTTGGAAAGCACGTTAAAATAATATTATTTTTTGAAATAAAAAGAAAAAAATATGAAAATACAAATGAACTCTGTACATACCCATTACCATCAACACTTGTCCTTTAAACTCTGGGAAGACAAAACATTATTTGAGATATATAGCTTGGTAATAATATGAAAATAGCTACGATATAATATTAATTAACATTCTTATTTCGGTAGAACTTGCAGTTGGTTTCATTTATCATCATTTGATCCACAAAAGTCTTATATTTTCCTTCGTTCCTTACTATTAAAGCAGAACCTTTTCTTAAAGTTTTAATAATCTTTTTGAAGGCTATATCATGTTGATTGCATAGACGCCACTTTTTTCAGAACTTGTGAAAGAGCATTCACTGAACAGACCATAATTACTGTTAACAGTACACGTTTCATTTTTCTGTGGAAGGAGATAAGAAGCTGCCGGATAAGTAAGCAGGTTCTCGCTTCCCTGGAGTGTGCAGAAATGGTGGTGTGGTTGTACTGATATATTTCGGGAGGAATTGGTGTCGCCCATTTTGTAACTTACCCGTCTTACTATTTGTGACGACTCGATCATTCAGTCACGCTTCATGCCTAGAAGTTGCTTACCTTTTCGTTAACTGTATACACGAAGAAATGTGTTCCAATCCAAAATTTTCTACAAATAAATTCCCTGAGTCACACATGAGGTTCACTTTGAACAAAAGTAGGAAGGCCTCCTTTCAGAAAGTCCGCTAATTCATTTAAATGCGCATAACTTGCTATTCTGCTAATGGTATAAGCTTCAACATAAACTAATAACTTAAACGACATTTTTAATTTATTAATGAAAAAAAGGTTTGCAAATAAAATCATTATTAAATAAAGAAATTTTTAATTAGTGTTATTATTTTTAAGGGTCGATAGCTCTGTTTATTCATTGTAGTTCCTCCTAGGCATACGTCGTGTTATTGGAAAGCTCTGGGCCATTATATTCTGGTTCCTCTTCTCTCATCCCAATAGCTTCAACATTAATGAAGTTAGTGGTGGAAATGGGGGTATTTTTTTCTCTGTATCCCTTTCAGTTGAAAATAGAAAGACTTTTCAAATTAGGAGAAGATTGAAGATTTTCTACAACGTGTAATGTTTTCATATGAGGCAACGTTTCACGTATCAGGTATTGTTAACCGACACAATACTCGAATATGGGGATTAGAAAATCTTCATACCGTAGTGGAACAAGCAAGAGACATCCCTAAAGTAAACAAGTGGTGTGGTTTACTACATATTTATTATAGGGCCTTTTTTCATTTCCGAAGTAACTGTCTGCTCTGACAATTACCTTGATATGATAGAAATGTTCGCATTTCTTCAAATAGAGAAATTGTAACTCAGTGTCATTTTCCAGCAGGATGGGGCACCGCCACGCTGGAGCTTGGAAGTGCGAAAGGTTTTAGATGAAAAATGAATTGAAAGAGGAGGTCCAATACCGTGGTCACCTAGATATCCAGACATAACACCTTTGGTCTTCTTTTTATGGGGATACGTAGAAAGCATTGTTTACCAATCTCCAATTCGTGATACTGATGAACTGAAAAGTTGAATTACAGCGGCTATCCAGACTGTTGGTTCTGCATTGCTTCATAGAATGTGGTTAGAAATCTTGTATAAACTTGATGTGTTGCACGCGACTAATGGTGCGCACATTGAAATCGTGAAATAAAAAATTGCAAAAAAATTTGGTATTTTCTTTATGAAACATAAAAAACCGTAAGTGCATATCATTGTCTGTTTATTTTTAACCCTCCGAGCGCCGCAAACGGCTTTTTACATAAAACAAATCTACGCTGAGTTCCGCAGAACCGTGTTTTTTCTTCTCGTTCGGTCGCCTTCAAGATGGGAACAACCGGTTTTTTCTTGGTTTGAATTTTGCAGTCGTAAGCGGAAAAGCCGTGTTTTCTCGCCTCTGCTTTCCCCTTCATTGATGACTTGGTTCACAGTGACAGATTCGTGGTGATAATAAGCTTTACAATAGATGAGCTCACAGGTGGTAGGAAGGAACTCGTTTGCTCTAACAATTGAATTCCTTATCGTTAAAACGCATAGCAAGGTAGGGAAGTTTTCAGGCAACTTCTCCGAAACTTATGGAAGAAAATCTTTCTCAGATTCCTATTATGGCGTAGAAATGCTTATAAGCTTTTCTTTTCATAAACAAAAGAAAATGCTTGTGAAGAGATAACTCTGAATGAACCACTAAATTGATTATCTTAGAAATTGTAGCAAACATTCCACATAACACCTGGAAAAAGGGTTTATCCCAGAAATCGCATGAATAATTTGAAATAAGTAACATATTTCTGTTATTTTTTTTTTATTTTGCAAACAAAGACCATGTAAAAAAAATTAATAAGTTTGGACTATTCTTTAGAAATTGATTGAAAAATGGCCGATTTCTTTCCTTTGAGAAAACTAAATTTATTCCCGAATAAATCCATGAGAAAAGAAGACTAGAAATTCTGCTGCAATTAGGTCTCTTTATGGGATATTAGAATATGTATTGTTGTGAAATATAGTGGTGCCATACAGTGGTAGTTTCCCTATGAAAAAAAGTCTTTAACAGGTGGTTTTGAAAGGAAACCACCTGTTAGGGAACCGCCCCTGAAAGGGTTAACGAAATCATTTATTTGCAACAGATACTACTTTTAAACTTTTTCGGAAAAGCGAAAATTCAAAACATGATTTTAGCCTTTATATAATTGAATTATTTCGTTATTAATAGAAAATAAAGAAAGACAAAATATCTAATATTTTGCATAAAATTTACACATATTTTTAGAAAATATTTTTTTCTCAGAAACTAATTCACATATTTAAAATCGGAATCCTAATTTTACTCAGTATCTTTTGAGAATCATTTAAAAACTTAGATGAGAAAATATTAGAAACTAAACCTGAAAGAATAAAAGCCTTTTTTTTAATTTAAAGTTTCTAAACTTTTCATTTCTTAACATGGCATCTATTTTAGAAATTTGTATTTCTATCCAGTTAACATATAACTTTTACAAAACAAAGCATTTTGTTCTAAATTGTAGAAGAAAACATTTTTGGTCCCATTCAAAACACCAGAATAATTTTATTACTCAGTAAATTTTTTTGAAAACTTTTTTAGTTTTTAAAAAAATTTTATTGGAGATCTAAAAAAATAATTCAATATTTAAATTTTGCAAATGTATCATAGGGGATAATAAAACGAAAAATCATGAATAAAATAAGAAGAGTAGATAGTAAAGAGAAAAGTAAAATAAGAGAGAGTAAAGATGAAAAGTAAAATAAGGATCAAATTTTTCAAACATACTTGAATTTTAAAATGTGAACTTTATTGGTAAGATTGATATTAAAGATATGTATCAAAACTTGTCTAACTGAAAATAACAAAATTTATACAATTATAATATTAACTGTTAATTCTTTTTTTCAAAATTTTATGCTCTGTTTTTATGTCATGCAGATTTGAACATAACAATTATATAATAAGCAAACATTTTTTAATATTGTACCTATGAAAAAAAAGTTTACATTATTAACAAATTCAGATTATTAAAATGAAGTAAATCAAGCACATATATCAAGATCATTAACTAATGATTGATAAAATGGGTCATTACATTAATTGTCTAGGTACTTTTTATACTTTTTTTGAAATATATTGCAGTTAAGATATGCGATTAAAAATAAAAATGCTATAAGTTAGGAACCGTATGGTCAATTTCAAAGCAGGGTGCAACGCAAAGTCCAACATTACAATTTTTGCATTCAAATCTTGATTCTCCCCGCACACGTTTACCGTTTTCATTACTTTTTAATGAGCACACAACACACTTCCTCGATGTTTTTTCTCGATTCACTTTTATCAACGAAAGATGAGAAATGAATGAAAATTAAATGAAAAGAAAAGAAAATCATAATTATCATTCCATTTGTTACTTTTCACTAAAATTAATATTTGAAAAAATGCGCAGTTTCAGCCCACAAATGGGCTGAAGTTTTGACGATAAACCACCCCTCATTTCGTATTCTTTTTCACAATACATTTTATGTTTATGAGTCTCAGAGACCACATTTTTCAAATAATTTTGAAAAGTAATAAGCAAATTTTAATGCACCCATGAAAGAGTTAAATCATAAAATACGCGGTGTTTCTCTTGTTAACCCCTTTTTGCATGATGGTGGAAATTTCCATCACAACATTGAATGCCCAAAAATTATATAAAAGAACAAGTTCACTTTAAGTTGATCGTGTCTGGATACCTTTTTAATGTCCATTGCATAAAAAAAAAACATAGCTGTCAAAAATAAGCAAGTGTCACTATCAGTAAAACGAGCTTGAAGTTGTCATTCCGCTGTTTGTTGTAGTTGCAATAAACGTATGATTTCGTTTTTAAATTTTTTTATTATATTTGATTTTCTATTGCTAAAAAAGTGATGTGGATGAAAGGTTTGTAACATGTGTTTCTTTTATTTTTAGAGCAATTTCTGAAAAAGTTTGCGTTTAATCTAACTTTGCATGATGATGGAAATTTCCATCATATTGTTTTTTGCTAAATTTATACTATAAATATATACTAAGATTTTTTTTAACCATTTTTCCTTTAATTTTGAACATGAATTATATCACCTTGATTTATTTCACCAATAAAGAACAAATCATGCAAAGAAGGGTTAAATATTCACAAAATGGCAAATGTGCACTAATCATTTAATTTGGGAAAACATTTTGAAAGATGTATTTTGAAAAATTAAAACCTCTTACAAAAAAAATATTTATTTTATTTATTTTTTCTCTGAGTAATAGATATTCAAAATGCCAAATTGAGAGCAGAGGAAGTACATGAGCTGTGCATGCGCAATAGAAACATAGTTTTTAATTAATCAAAAAATTAACTGTTAAATTAATTATGATGATACCTTCTGTTTGATTCATAGTATTTGTGAGTAAAATTTGAAAAAAAAATCTATTCTGCAGTTTGAATTTCTGTAGCATACGTAAAAAATCAGCAATTAAGTTTTATTTCTATAGATAAACGAATGCTTCATTTTTTTTATTTATTTTCCAACTCTCGAAAGTTTTATTAATGTTTTTCCTCTGGAAAAGGGTTGCGACTGAAAAAATTTTAATTTTCCCAAGAGGGCAACAACCGCTCCAGTGTTTCGTGAGTTTGATTGCTTCCTTTTTTTCACTCGTTAACTTTCCTTTTACACTGCTTCGGACAAAAATGAATTTTTTTTGAATTTCCTAAGCAGAATCGAATCGTTGGGTAATGCTAGCTGTTTTTCTATTCAGTATGTTGGAGATAAAATGAATATTTAAATTCCCTACCGTTATCGAAAGAAATAAGACTATTGGGCATCCTGCAATTTGAATTTGCTAATTGATCTGAAATATTAATCAATATGACTATTTTCATTATTTTTTGGACTTGGTGAAAGGAAACTTCGCCTTCCATAAGAATTTTAGAGAACTTGAAATGCGGCATGGAGGGGCATTTGTATTCTCAACATTCTTTTAGAAATTTTCTTTACAGAATACTTGAGCACAAATGAAATTCTTAGACGGAAATAAATGTGGCAATTTTTGGCCGTTTGAACTTGCTATTCATTTTGAACTCTCGTTCGCTGAAAAGTATGAAAAGATTGCCTTTCAAGAGCAGGCAGTTGCTTGCATTTCCATTAACAGAGTACATAAGACAGTTATTGACATTCTTAAGGCATTATTACATCGAATATACAACGGAAAAATAGTAAAAAAATCAATCGCGGTGAAATTCGTTATAGCTTTACACTGATGTGCGAAAATTAGGCACCGTTTCGTAAAATGCAAGAAATTTGCAATTCATACGAAAACTATGGTTCGAAATCAGTTGTGAAGAATCGCATAACATACAATCGAGTATTGTACACATGGGCATTTAGGGGACCAACCAGAAATTGATGAAGACGAAAAGAGATTTCGGCTCACCCCGTTTCAAAAGAAGATAATAATGATTTGAAACTTTCATTAATGATTTTCTTTTCTATGCGCAATGGTTACGTCCATTTTCGTAAAAATTCGCTTGAATATTCGGGAAGATATAAAGGTTTCTTCAAAGAATACCAAATTTTCCAGCATGTATTTTGCTTATAACATGCAGAATTTTCATTCAAATTATGCGATATTTACAGAAAAGTTGACAATATGTTGCAGAAATATTATATTAAAATTTAAATTAAATACGTTAAATATATGAGTATTTGTAGTAGATAATAGTTTGCTGCGCAAGCGCGAGACGTAGCTTAATTTTTCTGTTATAACTTCAAAGCCAGATATATAGAGCAACTTATATAAAAATTCCAGATGAATGCCATTAAAATTCAGAAAGATATCGGTATTTCAGTGAGGTGAATTTCAATTTCTCTTTAAGAGAAGTAAATTATTAGGGTTTTAGCATAAACTGATATTTTTTAAACTTGAATCTTCGAATGGGTATCGATGAAATACAATTTAATATATTTAGTTTATAAGTATAAATGGGTATTCTGTATATTCAACTTTCCTAAAATTCAATGTCATTGTTGGAAGATTCAAGTTTCGAAAGTATCTCTTTGTGGAAATCCTTCACACTTAGCTTCTCTCAAAGAGAAATTTAAATTCACCTCGATGAAATGCCGATATCTTTTTGAATTCTAATGGAATTCAACTGGAATTTTTTATACGTTGCTTTATTTAACCATTTTTGGAATCCTAAATGTGTGGGCTTTAATAAAAAAAAAATTAAAAAAATCGAAAATTTTCAAGAAAACGTGGATTTTTGGGTAGACACATACCTGAAGTTTTTTATACATTTAATTTCAAAAAGGTGCATCGTGAATTATCACAAAAATGTTGTAGCTTTTAAATTTTGCCTGTCCGTGTCGTATAATTACTCATTACTTGACTCATTTTTTTCCGATATTTATATTAGTCTTTTGCAGGATGGTATAACAATTATGACTAAAACATATTGTTATGAATTTCAATAATCAATACAGTCAGTGCTTTACTCTAGAAAAACTTGTTCACTAAATTCATTGATATCTTTTGACAATGTTTTATGAGTGGTTAAGTAAACCAGAATTTTTATGTGTTTGGCATTTCGAGAACGAAAAGCAACGAACGTGTGAGAAAATTTGCGTAAATGTGGCGAAAGCCTTTCTTAAAATGTTTTAGATGTTGCAACAAGTTTATGGGGAGGATTCTTTTAAATGTTTCCAATGCTACAAATGATGCTTTTTTTCAAATCGGGCAGAACATCTACCAAAGACGATCCGAAAACTGGGTGCCCTCCTACTTCAACGGACATTCTTCACGACGACGTGATTTGATTCATGGAAATCAATATTAAATATCCATAAGATTTCTGCAAATAATTTCACACAATTTTGACAAATAATCTGTATACGCATCGCACTGCAACAAAATTTTGGGGGTCTCCTGACTGATGAACACAAAATGTATCATCTCACAGTTAGTCAGGGAATGTTGAATCGTTCAAATGTGTGGATCAAAACTTTCCGAAACATGTCGTAACTCTCCAGACTCCCTGGACTTCAATTTCACTTCGAAAATTCGTCGACGAGTGCGAAGAAAATTCGTTGCGATACTATCTCGAAAAAGGATTTCCGGGAGGCATTGAGATTGAAATATAAACAGAGGGTATATTAAAGAAGTCTTTCATAAATGTACAATTATTTATTTGTTTTAAAAGGGGGATTTTTTGGCCGCGACGAAAGATTAAGATCAAGACAGCTATCTAAAATTGTATTATTATTTTGCTGTAAAATATCATTGGCAGAAGCTAAAAATCTGGTTCATGAAAAGTAATTGGACTTAACTCATTAGAAACAAAGTAGAAGAAATCCTCTGCATTGATTTTGAGAATTATAAAAGATGTTTAAATGTTAAATATTTGAAATGAACTAACATTAGTTAATCAGTCGTAACTAAAAATCTTTGTACAGTTTCAGAAAAAATTAGGCAAAAATTTCTGGTTTCACTAAATAATGCGAAAACAATGAAATAAATAATCAACGAAATCCGAGGCTTAAAAAAAGTAAGAACCAAGCAATTTTTGCTACTTAAGATATATTTTGAACTGAACATTGCTTCCAGTGTGCTAAAAAAGAAAAAGTATCAGTTGAAGCATATTAAAATGATTAATTTCATTCGGCAAAACGAAAAACTTCGAATAAGTAGAACTTTTTACATTTCCTTTGCTTTTTCAAAACTGAAAAATGGTCCTGTCGCTCAAAAAAAATTATTTATTTAAAAATTAATTGTTATCGAACAGGAAGTCGTGATGCTAATCTTAAATAAAATTCAATAAAGTATCATTAAAATTAAATTACGAGCATTGCATGACAGATTTTAAACCCATTCTAAGCGAACTGCAGTATTTCAAGATGACAGAAAATAAAAATTACACTTGAATGGAATGGACTAGAAAAAAGCGAAAAAGTTTGGTGGAAGGAGGTTAAAAAACATTTCCACGCGGCGCCGATATTAGATGGAAGTCAAGCTTGTTCGTCTTTCTTCAGATTTCATTGGAAGAACAATTACTTCAATCATTCGCAACACAGATAAGGAAAAAGAACTAAGAAAGAAACAGATTTTACGTCAGTGGATACATCTTTTAATTTTTTTTTCGTCGTAGAAGTATATCGGATCTTTCTTTTCACTTTGATAATTTTTAAAAATTATGGAAGAAATGTAGCAATGTGTTTCAGAATCATTTGTTTCTTCTGACGTTTGCATAAAAAATAAAAAAGATCATCTCAAAGAGAAAATGCAATAGCATTTTCTACTTATTCTTAATTTTAGCAATGTATTTTGTTCTTGAGGGAGATCCTCATTTTTCATATTAGACGTGTTTGTGACACATAATCCAATAATCGGACGGAATCTGGACGGAAAGGAGAAGAGTGTGTAGAGCAATTTTTGTGTTGGAACTATATTTTCATTTTGAGTTTTCTGTTCCTTAGTAAAATTTTGTCCAGAAAAACCTTAATTTTCCGAATTTAATACCTAGAAGAATTTAAATTTTGTCCAGAAAAACCTTAATTTTCCGAATTTAATACCTAGAAGAATTTAAATTTTGTCCAGGAAAACCTTAATTTTCCGAATTTAATACCTAGAAGAATTTATGAGACGAGTGGCTTTGAAGAAAGGCTGACTGATTTATACATTTCAAACGGAAGTTAATTGAGAAATTGAATTCAAATAAACTTTTTCAGAATTCTTTCAGATAATGTAAAATAAAAATGTTTTTATTGAAAACAAGGATGATACTTATTTAATAGAAAGGTGTGCGGTAAACAAACATATCCAAGTTTTTAAAACCATTACAATAAGGAAGTTAATTATTCTCCATACGAGTAATTATAACAACAATTTTCATTGCTTCGGTTTAAGCAAAATTTAAAAAAAAAAAACACTTCAAAATTCAAGATTAGAAGAATATCTTTTCTCCTAAAACGAAAATTTTTGTTTCACAGATATGTAAAAATTTAACAAAGAAATGTGAGTTTTACTTAATACTTAAATTTACTTTTAACTGCATATATGAACATATTTTCTAGTAAGTTTGATTGGATTTGATCTCGGACGAAATCTTAGATGGGCCATCCGGTTTAACCCTTTGCGGAGCAGTGTGCCAGCTGATGGCACACCTAGCTTCACAACCGTTAAATTCAACTATAAATTGAAAAGAATAGGTTTTAGGATTCACTTTCAGCTTCCTTTTTTAATAATAGATGGCAGCACGAATCAAGCAGATCCATGATTTTCAGCTATGGTACGCTTTCTAAAAGCCTTATTTTTCAAGGAATTTTTTCTGATTTTTTTCTGGTACAAAAAAAAATTGTTGGAAAAAATTTCTACATTATTTTGTGGCTGTATCTTAAACTAATTATCCTATATTTTTTTAAAATTTTTTTAAAGAGAAAGCATACGTGTAATCGTTGAATAAATTTAGGACGGCGCACATACTCCAATCAACAAAGGCAAAACATTGACGAATAGAAAAAAAAATGGTGTAGTTTTGAAATTTGGCACAGTTGTTGGGGGTAGTGTCCTAAACGACATACTAAAAGTCCCCGCCATTGGGGGCGCGGGAGGTACAAGGGGTTTAAAGGGGGCATTTTCAGTTTTTCTTAAATATCTCGAAAACTATGGGTTCTATCGAAAACCACTCAATTACAAAATTAAACTACATGCAATTTCCTACAAAAAAAGTTCTGCGTTTTTATTGTAGAATCATAGTTTAGGAGATACAGGCGGATTTAAAAGTTAATATTTCTAAAATTCCTTATTGTGATGTTAAAATCGATTAAAAGTGCTGAATCAACAACCCTCATAATAACCTCATGCCTATATAATAATTATACAAGGTAGTATTTTATGTGTCGGAGAGGGTGGGTGACAAACACATTTGATGAACAATTATGCTCTCTTCCTCCCCTCACATCCGTTCCCCTTCATAAGTTTCTTTCTACTCGTAGTTCAGTCAACGAATTGTAAATTTAAACAATGGTGAAGTTTTGAAATTCGGCACAATTGTTGGAGAAAGTGTCCTAAACAACATATTAAAAGTCCCCGCTGGTGGAGAGCACGGAGGAGGTACGGGGGGGGTGAAAGGAGGGATTTCTAAGTTTTTAAGTTAAATATCTCGAAAACTATGGATCCTAGCGAAAAAAAACTTAAGTGCAAAATTAAACCCAACTCTAGATACGGTCAAAATTTAATCTACCTATCTAGTGATAAAACCATTTGTCAAATTTCATCGAAATTTGATCGACTTCCATTTAAAGGATTTTGTCCAAAATTTGATAGAATTCTACTACAGTAAAACCTGTACTAAATGAAATCTAAAGGGACCAGAGGAATTTTCCATTTTAGACAGGATTCTGTTTCATACAGGGTTTCATTAATATGTGAGGTTTTCAAATGTATCTATTCATTATTTAAATTAAATCAATTGCAATAAAAAATATTATCTAAGAATAACAAAATACCATAAAAATATAATATCGCAATAAACGTTTTAATATGTGTCACATTTTAAAATTAAGATTTAGTTAAATTTTAAAATTATACAATAACAATAAAAATTATGGAAACATATAAAAGTTATATGTTTATATGCATTTTTAATAATATTGCTTTTGGACACTAAATTGAAATAAATATCATAATAATTTTCTTTAAAAAAATTAGTATCTTACTCAAAAGCTACAAATTATAGGAAAATAAGCTTATTTGCTAAATTTGCATTTTAAAATAACCCAACATTGTTTTCTGTACATATCTTTTATGGATAATTCTTCGTTCCGTTAATATTGTCGTATTCTTCAAAAGTTCAAGCATTTCAGCATTTCCCTGACTTAAAGCAAACTTTTCAAGTTCAGATACTATATCTAACCACCCCTAAACTTTCCCGCATACGACCAGTAATATGGGGTGGGTAAATACCCAGCGGGTAGGTAAATATTTTTGGGGTATATAAACTGGGTATTTACCCAAGGCCTGGGTATTTTGAGAAAAAATTATGAATGATGATTTACAATAAAACATAAAATTTATGTATTCCCAAAAACTTTTTTTAAAAAGTGTATTTGGCCAGCATTCCGCGCGCACAAAAATTCCGTATTTTCGCAATTTTTATGCGCGATAAGGGTACCACAACTAATAAGATTTAAAATATTAAGAATTAAAACCGAATGAAATTTTAAACGATTTCAAATGGAACAATACGCCTCTAAAGATACAGACAAACATAATTTCTATAGTATTTAAATATATCCAAAATGAATCAGAGAAGAAGAAGAAAAAAAGGAGAGAGATGAAATCTTCCACTTCAAGATTTAAACTTTGAAGCCACATTATGTAAATAGCACCTTGAAGTCATGTTTTCATTCTTCGTCATTTTTTTCTAGCCTTCTCTAACTAAATATATCAGCGATATGTTCGACTATCAAACAGTATAAAAACAAACAAATTAAAAGAATGAGCTGTCGACGCGAAGCAAAGGGTAACCCACGTGGTTTCGACGAAATGCATGTTGGTAAAATACGTCACGCGATCTTGATTATGAAGAATCATGCAGGGAATTTTGAAGCGAAATTTTTAACACTTCAGAAAAAATTAATTAAAATTCAACCAACTGTTCAATCTTAACCATTCTTGTTTTAAATCACGGAGAAACGTTATGTTTATTACTTCAACAAATTTAAAATTGATAACAAAATTAGAACGGCGGATGTAAGAAATTGAAATTCCAAACAAAGTTTTTTAGGTTTAACCGACTATTTTTAAAAAAAATCTCAAAATTCAGTAAAATACGTTGAAATTCTAAACTAACTTCATTAGAACGGAAATCGTATGTTCTTTCTTATGGTGTATCTATTTTTTTCGTACAATTATTCAAAACCATTCTATTGAGAAATTAGTGCGAAAAATTAAACAAAACAACACAAAACATTAAATTAAAAAAATTTCTGTATTTAATTTTAAAATTCCTGCTTCTAGGTGCATTGAGTCACCATTAAGACTACCTGTGTGCCAAATTTCAAGGCTGTAAGTGGGATATATTCGTCTGCACAACGAACATTGCCTTTTATAAGCAGTGGCGGACTGGCCAGGTTGCCAGCTTGCCCAATGGCAAGTGGGCCCCCTTACATATAAGTCAATGTAGGCCCCTAGGATGTTGCGTGTTTAAGAGAGAGAAAGGGAAGAACTCTTTTTCAAGCAAATTTCCTGTACCTTTTCTAAGGAAAATAGCAAGTAGTTTCGTGCTGCACCCCACAACATTTTCTATGCAAGGCCGGGACGCAATAGCCACACGATTTTTATTCTTCTAGGAGGCCCCCAGCAGAAAGAGATGATAACCTCTCTGTGCAAGAAGAGTGCGGTCCTTGGAGATAGTTAAACGATGTGTTTTTTGTTTGTGCATTTCGTTATCGTAAAACTGATAGACAAGCGAAATAAGCCTAAAGTAAAAGACGGAGAAAAGTCTTCTTTGGGGCGCAAAAACTTTTAAGAAGAGGGGAGGGGGAGAAGAAAAATCATTTAATTTGACGACCAAAGGATGTTTTTGAAAAGGGGACACTCGCGCTTTTCTTATATTTATGGGGTCTTTTTGTTGTGGGTATTATCTGGTCATGTTTACAACGTTGTAAAAAGGGTAAAGGAACCTCAATCCATTGGAAAAATTTCTGGTGCTTCTTTCTTGGCAAATAACTGGGAGGGAAAGAGGTATTCCTGTTTCCAGGTAGCAGAGAGTAGAACATACATATCTTACATAAGGAGAAAAAATATTTTGAGAGAAGAGCTCAAATTATTATTTCTCTAATTTTTACATTGCTTTTGTAGTATTTTCGACAACCAGCTTATTGATTGTAATAATTTAATTATATCAACCAATTTTAAATTCACCAACTTATTTAACTTTTGGTAGGCTGAAAGTATTAATAGTTATAGAAAAAACAGAAATGAATTAGTTGTAAAAAAGAGGAACAGGAAATTAGTATTTGAACCAAATTTTGATGCAGTATGTTTTGCATCTAATGAAATTAATGATTAAATCTTTAAATTCAACTGTTGAAAAGTCTAAAAAATCTTGAGAATCAATGAAGAATTTTTTATTTTGATCATAAATAATTCTAATTTAAATTACAATTATTACACATTATCAATAGTAAATATTTTACCCAATTATAACAAAGAAAGAAATAGCATTATCTCCAAGGAAAAATTATCTTGCCGTCATTTGAAAGAGTGGTTTCAATGATAAATCTATAAAAATAGTATAGTAAATATATCTAAAAAATAAATTTATTTGAAGTAACAAAGAAAGGAAAAAATTGTAGTAAAAAAATCTGGCGAAATAACGGAAAAATGTTATCGCTGAAAAATTTAAAATTCTTGCTTAACTTTTAATTAATTAAAATTTTAAAAAATTCTCCGAGGTGTACATTCTCAACTTCCATAGTATGTTTGAACCCAATTTCACAATTCTAGACTCAACAGTTAATTAAAAATTGAGCACGATTTTGACGTCTTTTCGCGATATCTCCAAAAATATTATTTCATAAAAATGATTTTTGAACCATTTTAAAAATTATATTTGTAATGACATCAATTTAATGGCAAATTACTGAAATATTACTTTTAAAATTACTCCCATTTCAAAATTCCAAAACATCCAAAGAATTTTCTTTCGTATGCCCTACTATAGGACCGCATTTCTCTTTCAGCCTCTGTCGCTAAAACCGCATACCAAATATTTTACTATCCTAAAACCGCATACCTAATATTTTTTTTCAAATACTTACGGAATTTGAAATCAAATAAATTTAATCATATTTTTGTTAGTTTAATCGTGAAATTGCGTTATTATTATCCGCGTTAACTGCGGACGAGAAATTTATTCACTTAGATCAAATTATGAGGTATACAACCATGGATCCAGAGTTGCTTACAATGTTGAATTCTTGTGTGAATCTTTAAAAATAACATATTTTTACTCTTTTAATTCTTCTTTGTAAATCAAGTTATTAGCAATTAAGTTTGTGGTGGGCCTTGAAGAATGGAGTCAAAACAAAAAATCTTCTCTGAAATTTCGTTTTGAGTAGTGAACATTAAAAATGTACTAAAATGAAATATAAATTTCTAGGATGCAGACGTGAAAAATAAAATTTATGAATTCGAAGTCTTCTCAGTCTCTCCTCGGTTAAAATATATGCAAGAAAGCTAAGGAATTGCAGACCATTTGCTAAGATCGCCACCGAATGTAATTAAATATTTAAAATTCCAGTCTCTTATTTTTTATCAAAGGGATTTGTAAACAACACATTTGCCTAAAATTTAGTGAATTTCGGAAACGTTCTTCATCAGTCAAGCGCGTGAGGGTTTAAAAAGTCAATGCTATAAATAGCGGATAAATACCTAATAAAAATTTAATTATACACGATCCTTTCTCTTCATATTTATTTAGAGTTAATTTAGCTAACAGTCCCAATTATGTTTGAGGTGGTTTCTGTGTAATGCCGACAATTAAGCTTTTTTCCTCTTTTACTCAGGATTTTCATTTTCCTGTTACAGTTTCTATCCTAATGGACCTGCATCGATTGAAAATATTCTAAAAGAACTTTGTATTTAAGAACTTTGAAATCTATTTATGAAGGATGAATGATGTAATCATAGTAATGAAATTTCGAAGCTAAAGATCATAAAGACCATAATAGGAAACTCATTGTCTAAGGAAAGCTTGGAATCCTATATGTTGATATCTAATGAAAAGGAATTGTTCGATGATTTGCATGCAGAATAATTATTGACAGATTTGCACAGTCATCTAGTGAATTGATTTGCCCTTATTGAAGTGGGCAACATGCAACACACTTCCTTACTTTTGAGTTAACATTTGAGAAAGAAGTATTCTTTAAAAAAAATTAGAATTATTAAATAGTTTGTACTTTATTTACATTTTGGTTAAAAAATTCACAAAATAACAGTTTAGTTCCAAAATTATATTTCGAAGATATTATATCAACTTATTATATTTGGGGCTTGTAAATTATGCTATACAACCTCCAAAATGTTCAATAATAAACTTGAATTTGAATTTGGTATTTATTACTTCCAATAATATGTATAATACATATATATTGTAATTAGTAATATTAGATTAGGAATAGATTATATTAACGTATTTATTTTAATTTATTATATTTGTAATAAATAAAATAAAAAATATATTTAAGAGGGGATTCTAAATGTAATAGGGCAAGGCCTCCCCCCATTCACTCATGGCAACCACTATTTTCAGACCCAGTCCGCCACTGTTTATAAGTATATATAACACCCAAGATTTTACCACACCTCTGGTTCCATCTCGTCCATCTGGAGAATGTCAAAACGAAGTTTCAATTTAGGGGGGTTGCCATAATTTCCGAATATCGCGTTTGCAGTTAGCTACTATTTCCTGCGTAGACTGCGCCAAGGCGAAAGGAAATCCCACTGTAAACAACCGCTTGGCGGCAGTTTACTGTCGCCGATATACAATAGCAATTGCAACCGAATATGTAATTTGAAAGCCTTTTTTTCAACAGATTGACACAAAAATTTAACACAAATCTACAATTAAGGTTAGAAGACCACATAAAAAATTTCATTTATCCAAGTAATTTTTTAAGAACTTACTGCATTCAAAAGTATTCGATTATACAGACCGACACAGCCAACCCTTCAACGAATTTGGTCCAAAATTTCATTCAAACTTACATTCCTGATGATAAAAATGATTACCAAGTTTTATCCACCTAGCTATTCAAGTTTGTGAGTTATCGCGTTCACATTAACTAGGACATACAGACAGACAGACAGACTTCCCGTGGACGAATTTTGTCCAAAATATGAAAGAAATCTACAAATTATGTGTAAAGACCACATACCAAATTTCATCTCCTTAGCTCTAATAGTTTTCGAGTTATGGTGTTCACAGACAGGCATAATTCCAAAATTGTGTTTTTCGGACTCAGGAGGTCTAAAACGTGGAGATTCGTCAAAATCTCGAGTTCGAATTTTTTGACAATTACAATACTTTCTCTTTGTATACTTCGTATACGAGAAATTAAAAAGGATCCATACGATTTAATGGGGAGTTCTTTATCGGAAATGTCTTGATTTATATTACATTCATCATCGTCACTGCTGTCATTGTTCATATATCTTTGGATTATATCATTCACATTATCAATAGGAACCTCGGTTAAAATATAATCGTCGATTGATATGAATTCTTTCGCACTCATATCGGAAAATTTACGTTGTTTAACAAAATTTGCAGATCAAGTACATCTATATCTTCGGTTGATGAATGTTTTTCGATGCAAACATTTGCAGGAAAATTGGCCCCAACAAAACATTTTTGAATTGTGTGTTTGCTTATTTCTGTCCAAGCTTTCGATAACCACATCACTGCGTCAAGAACTATTACAGAAATCAAGAATTATATCACTTGCATTTGATGCTGTTTTCATGTTAGCTAGTAAAGATTGTATTAGAAATTTTCGATAATTTACTTTGTCACAACGAATAATTCCTTGATCGATAGGTTGAGTAACGCTGGTTGTATTTGAGGGAAACCAAGCCAATTTTATGTTTAAAAGTTTTATGTGAGGGTGGCAAGTGGCATTATCTAAAAACAGCAAAATATGACTTCTTTCTTTTTTAATTTTTGGATTAAGAGTTTTTAACCATTCTTCCATTATTGCAACAGTCATCCATGCCTTTTTGTTCGATTTTCATATTACAGGAAGTTTTTTTACGTCCAGATTTTTAAAGCACCGAGGACCAACAATTTTTCTATTCCGCCAGTCATAAAAGCACAAAAGAGCACTGTGAGACGTTCTTTTGATTGTTTACCACCGGTACATTTTGCTTTTTTAATACATAAAGTTTTTGTTGGTAAGCCACGAAAAAAAAATTCCACTTTCATCGGCGTTTGCAATATTTTGAGGTTCATAGCCTTCAATGAGTTTTTCAATTTTTTTTAATCTACGTATTTACAGTCTCATCTGAAACGTCTCCAGCTTCACCACAGACTGCTTTGAAAGATATCCCATGTCTTTTTCTGCAATATCTTTAGCTTGGGCTTGTAATACAGGTCCAGATATCGGCATATTTCGAGATCTTGCATCTACAAACCACTCCCATACAATTTCATTTATTTCTTCGTTGGCTGTTTTCCGCATTTTTCTCTTGGTTGAGCTATTTTCATTCAACCATAGTTCAGTTATTTCGTTCTTCTTCTTCAAACTTTCTTAAAATTGGGATTTTCCTATTTTGAATTTTTCAATATTTTGTTTCGTGCTCAAATTATCTTTCTCTTTCGCTTTAACTATTTCCATTTTAGTATCAATTTCCAAAACATTCTTTTTATGCATTGCCATGACTAAAAAATATCATCCGATCCTGATCAGCGCTTAAAACTAAATGACGAAAAGCTAAACTACAACGATGAGTCAGCACATTTAAAGTGTGATATACATATCATTATATGAAAGAAAAACAAAAACGGTTTGCTCCACGGAATGCTTTTCTTTTCTTTCTTTCTTTTTTTTTACGGAAGGAAATAAAAGGATCTTTTAGAAATAGCGCGAATTTTTGTCCGTTAGAACAGGTTTTCTAACAATGAAATATTGTGAATTGTTCTTAGAAATTCTGCCCGTTTCCGCGTTAGATAAGTTCTGTTTTAAGGAGGAGATGAACTATGGAACTTCCTATATTTTTTGACGAGACCAAATATTTTTTCCGCTTAAGATAGGATTCCGTTTCTTACGGTGTCCGCTTTAAACAAGTTTGACTGTATTTTGGTATAACGACTACATATCAAATTTTATCCTTGTAGCTTCTTGCGTTTTTTAGTTGTGGTGTTCACAGGAAGATATAATTGTAAAAATGATTTTTCGATTGGTCGATTTCAATATTTTCTCTTTCTGTATTTCGTATATGATAAAGTAAAAACAGACTCGGAAAAGAAGTAATGCCTGTCCATCATTCTTAACGAGTAAATAAATGAGATAGGTTTAAGCCTTCATTCTAGGGTTCATTCTTCCGGGTTCTTCCATCGTGAAAAACCTTTCTTTATTAGAGGATTCTAAAATTAGAATACTTTCACCAAATAAAAACTGTTCTAACGGACAGTTAGAGCAGTTTTTAGAATTTTTTTCTGATTAAGTAGAAATCAATTGCATGATCCTTAGATAGAAGTAGTTACTTAAAAAGTGACTTTGAAAAGTGTTAGATTACTAAATTTTAAACAAACCAGATTTTCAGAACCACAATCGCTCATGAGAGAAAAAAAATAATTTTCTTCCTCGGTCACCTTACTCTAAAGTGCTTATTGTTTAATCATTCAGTTCTATCCCGCGTGAAGCAGCAGAAACACCGCCTGCTGTAGGAGGGGCAAATTCCACAAGAATATCATAATTCTCATCGTCTTAAGTGACGACTCTACTGAAAATACAGGTGGAAATTTTCCTTATGTACATACAATGCAAAATAAGCACTTTCGTGAGCTCGTGGAAAGCACCAACGAATTTGTGAATAGATGCATCGAATGTTCCCAAATGATTGCACAGAAATTCTCATTTGTTAAGTTCTGGACACTGAAAATAGTATTGTTGTAACTGTTCCTCATGTAGCGCTTGTTATACAATACAAAATGACCACTTTTGTGAGCTCGTGGGAAAACGCCATCTACTGTCTCGAATGGGTCACTTATTCTATAGCGAGAAATATTTGATCCCATTGCTAATGACATTTTTTCATTCCCTTTTAATCATCCCGCACTGTAATTTTTAGAGCAATAACTGTCGAAATTCTTACAAGAGATTACCATAAAATAAATTTGTATATTTTATACTAGAATCTCAAGGTTTTATAAAGAAACTGTTAAAGGAAGATATTTCCATTATCTATCCATAATAAGTAATATTTCACACGTACACTATTCGATCCCTTTTATCACGATCTCCTCGGTAGTGCTGCATTACTTTATATTTCTTTATATACTGTTCAAAGAGTTCTGTTGATTTCATGCTGATTTTTCCTGAACGCTCCGATTTGCAGTCGATAAAAATTCATGTAGCAGTCCTACTTCATTTGGCCACTAAAATATTGAATTTTATCAAAGAAAATAAAATTTATAATATTTATACATTTGATTTTGAAAATCTCTTTACTAGTCTCCCACACAATAAATTAATTGAAGTTTGCTCAAATGTATATGATTTATACCTAAATACTGATTTAATTGATAAATATAAATGGTTAGAAATTTGCAGAGCTAATATTTGTGAAAATTATTTATTTAATGGAATTAACTACTATAAACAAGTTCTTGGAATTCCTATGGGTTGCTGCTTCTCCAGTGCATTGGCCAATTTATTTCTTCATTCATTTGAGAGAGAATTAATTAATAATGAACTTGTGTTCGGATTCCGTTTTATTGATGACCTTTTATTGTTTAATTATGATAATGTTAATTCCATTTTTAACTGCTAACCAGAGGAGCTAAAATAAAATAAAACTAATAATGAATTGAACAAATGTAATTTTTTGGATCTGGAAATTAAAATTATAAATTCAGGAGTCTCTGTCGGAATTTATGATAAACGAAAAGATTTTAAGTTCCAAGTTATTACACTCTGCAATTTTCATACATGTCTTCAATTAAAAATTTTAAAAAATTCTATATTTTCTCAAATTAATAGGATTAAAAATATTTGTAATAACCAATATACTTTTGTTAAGGCTTTAGATAATTTTAAAAATATATTAAAAGATAACGGATATCCTGGTTATTTCCCAAAAGTTAATAAATTATTAAAAAATAGTTTTAAGAGTTTCTGTTCTTCTGGAGAATAGTTCGAATTCTTCTACATAGATGGAGCTAGGGGCTTGCTTCTAGATGTTATTTGGCTTTCTTTGTCTTGAGCGTCTGTTTTGAAAGAGGGTGACTTTTTGCATTTTGGTTTCTGTCTCATTATTGTTTCTGTTTTAAAGGTATCTGTTAAGCTTTTTCTTTTTTCCTTTTATCCTATTTTCAGATGTTGGACAAAATTTAGGCCACATAAAGGAATAATTTTTTGACTAATGGTCATTCCTTTATTCAGAAAATGTTTGTCCTGTTTTAGAACTACAATGGCGTGTGGCCTCTGAGGAAGAATCGCCATTTTAGTTCTCTTCCATTTTACTTTCATTCTAATTGTATTTTTCTTTCTAATTTTATTATTTGTGTTTTACTTATTTGATAATTTCTGTTTGTAAATACGTTTATTTCTGTTTATAAAATTTTTGGAATATTCTGATGATGAAATCACTTAATGCTGCTGCGTTAGCGCGCATAAAAGGTGTATTGTTGTCATTTTTATTAATGTTTTATTAATGTTTACTTTTTCCATATTTTTTAACTTAATTTTTGAAGTTCTAATTTCATTTGGCTACCCTTCTTTCCATTTGAACAGAAGTTAAGAGTCATGCCATTCCGCGACACTTCGTTCTGTTAAGTTTTTGAAATAGTTGTTTTTCTTACAAATCATTCCTTTTTTTTTGGCAACACTTAATGAATGCGCACTCAGTATGTGCTGGGGTTTTGAGATGATTCTTGTCATACTACTCTGAATTCATCTTCTGACACGTTTTATAATCTGGACTCAAAGAATTAATTTTGTCTCTGAAACATGTTTTTTTATATCAAATTATTTCAGCGTTTATAAATCTTCAATGCGCACTAATAGTTGATTCAAATTTATGAAAAAGGATGGAATATTAAGTATTAGAAACGCTGGGAATTGACTGAAAAGCCTAGTGATAGCGTATTCTTCGTTTACATCGAAAATATTTAAAGCTCCAGAGAATATATTACTGAAAAGCAACAGAAACAAAATGGAAGCCAAACACCACCAAAAGACAAGAAGTAAAAACGAGGACTAATTACACATCGTTCATAATTAAATATACTCTTGGTCTACAAAAGAGAAGAGAGAGCTTTCGTAATTTGATGTCAGAAACATATTACTAAGATTACAGGATTAACCTGGAACTGGAAAAAAGTTTTTTTTTTCCTTCAACGTGATAAAGGAGTTGTGGAGACTTAATCCTGGGAAACTTTTCGTTTCCGACTTGTACATGTTCTGGCATCGAGGAAAAGGGGATTGGGTCGGAGAATAATTGCTCCTTTCGCAAAACTAAATCCGTTTTTGTGTTGGACAAGGAAAAATATGGAAATTCTTCGAACTCGCTGCAAATTTTAATGCTTCGAAAATGGCTGCCATTATTTATTAGCCCCGCCACTCTGTTCGACAGCGTGTTGCTTCAAAACAGGACGTTAATATAACTAAACTCTTTTCGACAGATAGTCACTTGCTGTACAGAATGGAAATTTTTATTAGCATCTAACCTGTGAGCCTGTATATTTTAGAGAATTCTCAATCTGAACGTATAACTGAATTATAAAGGGTTTTTTTTTTGTTTTTATTACCAACTCTCAGGATGGATGACACGATCCATCATAAACAATGATCAGTGTTGTTTCAGAAAAAGAATCATTCTCAATGGATTGAATTGAAAGGTATTATTTTCTCATTTGCAAAGGAGTGAGGATGGAATATTTAGAAAAGATTAAGCTAAGCCTTATTAAGTTATAGAATTAGTTGTGTTTCCATTGTTAATATAGAAAAATTTTTGAAGCTCAGCAGAAGTATGGTCTTCTCAAATAACGGCACAATTATGACAAATAATTGATATGCTCTCAAGTAAAATGCAGAGCAGATCTACAAGAATATTACCCCGTTTCTTCTTCAAGATAGCTTATGGCATCTTCTCAGATATGAATTAGAATAGATTTAAACAACGTATGGTCCAGATATGTATAATATGGCTTAGGTTTGAAGAATAATTTTTTTTCAACCATTCAGTATTTTCCTTTCCCAGTAATTTTTCCCTTTCGGGTCTTCCAGCGATTTCCAAATGAAACGAAATTCTTTTTATGAATCCTATGTAAGTACCATTCTGTAGACAGAAACACTTATTTCACATATGCGTTTTTAGAAAAGAAATCGAACTGTTCCCATCGTCTCCAATAGATGGCATTGTCTAAATGCTGTCATTTGGTCTCTAACTTCCTTCATCTTTATTCTGACTCCTTGTTCTCTTTGTGTTCGTCGTGTATAGCCTAACCGATTTCTGTCTTCTTTTCCATTATGCTTACTTTTTCTCTTCACTGCCATCAATGTATTTCATCTACAGAAGACATCATCAGCGAATGCTCTTATTTATGGATGATTCTACAGAGCTGATGCACCATGCGACTGCAAAAAGGTAAGCAATTCCTTTCGTGCTACCTTGATCCATTTGATTGCATATCTAACAAAGGTCTTTCTCGGACAGATGGCTATTAGGAGCAAATTTCATAGGGTTTCCACTCAAGATGATATCCTATACTAATTAAGGACTTTGACTTACTTGACTTTAGACTTTTGCTTAGATGCTCATTTTGAACTCCGTGGTGGTAGTGTACGAAATAATTGATAATACTTTCCTAATAATTGATATACTTTCCTAAGTACAAAGCAACTTCATTCAAATGTCATATGGATCCTATTTGCATAACTAGCAGCAGCAAAGTTATAATTTTATACTGTGTAAGACTTCTTCCATTAGAGCTAAGAGGAATCGATAGCGGCCCTACTAAAGATTTTATCGCATAAAGCTACCAACATTCATAAACTAAACAATTCTCTTGCGAGCAATAGTTATTTCCTAAAAAATTGTGGCACATTTTGTTCCGCATGTTGTTCGCAACACGCTTTCCCTTACTTCTCAATGTCCAAAGGCTTTTCCTTTCTCAGCATCTCTAAAATAAATCTTTTAATCTATTTTGACGTAAACTTACGTCCCCCCCATAGTGGTCTAATAGGGTGTCGGGAAAGGAAAAAATTATGACGCTTTTCGTGGTAAAGTTAAACCCTAATAGCTCCGGAACCAAATAACAAAGAGAGTTGGTTTTAGTTTCATTTAACAGAGAAAGGTGGACATTGAAGATTGCAAGATGAATTTTAGAATTTGGAATGACGGTTTATTCACAGTTGAGTTGCAAAGTTGGTGAAAATCACGAAGAATTTTCATGACGTCACAGGGACCGATGCACGCGCACGCAGTGACCAATCTAGCTTCCCGCGCTTTCTCATACCTAACTGTCTGGCGGCCTCAGTCGGTTGTGAGAGGTATATTAACTGGATTTTCCAAATTTTGTTTCTAACGTTTGTTATTTCTCGTACCATCGTCCGATTTTACATAAGATTGTTACCAACAGAAATTGTATCCAATATTAATAACATGAATAAATATATTACATTTGAAAACAAGATTTTTTTTTCCGCGAAAAAACCCCAACCAAAATTACGAATCAGTCACATAATCTCAGAGTACCAAAGAGGTACTTCAGTCACATAGAGCTACTTTAGTCACATAGAGCTACTTTAGTCACAAAAAGTCACAGTTGAGTAAGGTAAGTAAGTTTATGCCCCTCAATCCCAGCTGCCGTTTCGCAGATTCAGCCTCCCGTCGATGTTCTTCCTTGAAAACCAAAAGATCATTTTAATCGAAACGTGTTTAAATATGTTAAAAATCTGTTTAAACATCTTTTGTCATGCATAATGCGATTTTATTTTTTATTAGGTTTGCTATTTTTTCATATAAACCAAGTACCCTATTTTTTCATCTTGACAAATTGGCGAAATAGAAAATTTTTTCAATGCTATACTTTATTCAATTTAAAGCATCAAGAAACAGATCCAATTCCCCAATTTCTGCTTATTGAAATCCTACCTCTCAAGACCTATCATATTTTCTACCAATTTTATGTACTCTTTCTAAATAATCATTTTCATTTCTGTTTAATGATCATTCTGTTTAAAACCATTTATTTCATTGGAATCCGTTCGTTAATTGTTTTTATTTCACTCTCTTTCTTTCCCATTCCAGTGGAAATCTTCAGACATTCAGTATTTGTAATCGAGAGAAAGCTCTCAAATTCACCACAGTATTTAGGCTCTTCAAAGATATCTGGTAGAAATCTTTTGCAGATATTCAGGAACACATCTGACTATTGATTGTTACGCATGTTTCCTGAAATTTCAACCAGCCAAATGGGCCTCCAATAGTCCTTGAGCATCATTTGATCTTGCGATCAACGTTTTGGGATCCGGTATCTAAATCACACTCACATTTATAAGGAGAAAGGGATCGTCTACTTCTTTGTGCTTTTAGTATTGCCTTGCAGAGCAAAAGTAAATTTATTCGTGAAAATATCGAATGAATTGCAGATTCATGTAATATTCTAAGAAATTGAATGAATAATTTAAGAAGTATCACTAGAGAAAAAGTATCCTCAATCATAATGTCTCTTTTTTACCTTATTCGTCAATTTATATATTTTTGCTCTAGTGAAACTCCAGTAACTAACTTATTTTATCTATTTTCGTATAGCAATTTGAAGAATTGAATTATTTGTGCAAAGATATCGTTAAACCAATGAGCATTTCATAAATTATGTAATATGAAAGCAACATTTTTTGTAGTATTTCGCTTATGTTATGCTTGATGTCATAACATGTTCATTTATCACAATCATGAGAATATTAGTAAGAAAACTAAAAAACAGAAAAATACCGGAGGCAACATCTTTGTGTCATAGAGGCAATTAAACTTAAGGCACAATAATCATATCGTTTCTTAAAGGTCTCTTAATATTCACAATTTTAAAAATTTCTGGAATGAAAAGATAATTAATATACCACTTGTAAAATGATTCTAGATCAGAATTCCATGCAACATGCTTGGGATGCTCTAGGAAAAGTCTTTGAATGATCTCCCAGAATCTCTCAGGATTTAAAATCATAGCTATCAGGAGAATGGGATTTGAACAGCAACTTCAAGGCCCGCTGTTTGAATAGCTGTGTGGGGTCGCCACATTCTTTGTCAACAGAATGATTCTGAAAATATCTGCTTTCATGTTCTGACTACTTTTTGTCCCATTTCAACATTTTTTACCCGTTTTTTATTACATTATTTTATTATTAGTTGTCTCATGGCATTGGGTATGAATGTACAAAATTTTATTGGAATCAATCGATTATTTTTGGGGATATCAAGTTTCGTATTTATAGCCTAACTTTTGAATATCAGTGTATATTTTATTATATTTTTTGTTTCTAGTTATGTATTATTTCTTTCAAAATCGATTTTATCAAAATAGTCTCCCTAATCCTATTGTCGAGTTTCTACTGCAGGAGACACAAAGTGAGTTATTTTCAAACACAGGCCAGATTGCCTCTGTTGCAACAATACCCTCTGAGGCTCAACTCAAATTATTTGAAAACTGCTGTACGTTATTTACTGGTTTGTAACTTTACAGACTTCTGTAACTGAGATTCCACGGAGGCATCTCAGACGGAATGTATGCAGCAATTCTTAGACTAGAGCAGCTTAATATAAAATAGGAGAAAGTAGGTGGTCCTCCATTTCTTTAACGATAGCATCCAAGAGAATGGTTATAACCTCCAGTACATCATCATAAAACGATCACTTCAGCAATAGATAGATGAGATCCTCGGAACTTTTGTGCTTCCTTACTTTTCAGCAGTCAGAATTGATTTCCTACTCGTAGAAAATTTTGCCAGATCAGTGCTCAGCACTAATGAAGAAAATTCTTATTAAACTATTTTTCAAACAGGCACACAAACCGTTATTTTTAAAATCTACAAATGAAATGTTTTGATAAACCAATGAAAGAAATCAAAACATCAAATAATACCCGCGATATTGTTATAAGTTTATAGATAAGTGTTTGCAGTGTGTGTGCGTTATTTTTTTTTTCTCTCTGATCTTCTAAAAACTGTGAAAAACGCGAATAAAGCTTTCCTCTTGAATAGCGAATCACATTTTTTTATTTTATGTAAGCATCTTTTTCAGATGTAAATGTTATAAAATAAATTAAGACCACAAACATAAGATGAAACTCTAAAAATGCAATTCAAAATTTTATTTATTGCAATCCTGTTTGACTGTACCTAAGCAGTACAAGAGACAGTATTGTAACAACATTTTTATAATGTTTTTTGAACATCTGCTTTATTAACATCCAATTTAGTTTTCAGATTGGGGCTGCACAAAGCCGACAACTCATTTGAAAGCGCATTATTTCAGTACAGTCATCTAACTTTGAAGTCTGGGTTATTAAGTCACCTTATTTTTGATAGATGGCGCCACTAACTATACGTTAGGATTAGCAACAAATGCATGGCGGCAAACGAAATGCAGAACTTTTTTCGTGTATTCGAATAAGTGTGTAGAAGCACGTTCTTTTTTTTCGGGATCTAGAAGGAGATTGACGGTTGGTCTCGAGGTCTACCTCTTGCGTTTTTGGTCGACTTTGCGTGTATTCTTACGTAAAGTATCTTTTTCCCTTTTTTCTTTTGTGTTTTGCAGAAGACAGGTAAGCTTCACTGTCCATTTGATGTTTACTGGTTTATTATCCTGTTGGAAAAACGTATTCAAGATTTGAAATTTCAACTATTGACGATGACATTTGTATGAATACAGCCACTCCAGAAAACATGGGTACCGTTGTGAACAATATCTACTTTAAAAGCAATAAAAATGTCAGCGAACTTATTATCCGTGCTGGCCAAAAAGACTTTAATGAAATAAACGTCATAATTTCGAACGCAGACAGGAACAAGAAAATACCTCATTTGAACCCATTCCTAGTTCAAGCTTTTGTTAAGCAAGCAGTAATTCGCCATGAAAACATTGATAACATGAAATACACTAGGCAAGGAAAAATTATGCTTACTACCAAGGATCCCATTTGCGCTGTCCAACTTCTCTCATTGAATAAATTCATGGAAATAGATGTCACCACGAACATCATATGGGAAAATTTATGTTCTAGATTTTTGATATTCCGGTTAACACTCCCTTGGAGGAGTTAGCTGAAGAAATCCAGGTCAAAAATAACCTTGACGTTGTCGAGATGAGGAGATTTCTCAAACAAAACTCGTCGAAACAAACGACTCCGGTATTGATAACAGTCCTAGGAACAACTATCCCCGATGCAATCAAAATTTGGTTCATTAATCAAAAAATTCAACATTTTATCGATCGCCCTCGCCAGTGCACAAAATGCCACTCTCTCACACACCCTTCACGAGACAAAGATAACGTATGTTCCCGTTGCAGTGAAATACATACTGGGCCTTGCCAGGGTCCCAAAAAATGTATTAACTGTACTGGTCCACATAATGCGAAATCGAACCTATGCCCGGCTTACATAAGAGAAAAAAAGTATTAGAACTCAAATGCCGGAATCATATTACTACTGGAGAAGCTAGAAGACTGATTCAATCGCAAAATATGAACTACTCGGAGACTGTCAAAGTTCTGCCAGCTTCTGCCGAGCTACAAGAAACAGTTACATCAAAATTTGAAGCGCTCATTCAATCTGTAAACGAAAAATTTAAAGGCCTCCTTCAAGCTGTCAAAAAAAATTGGAAACACAGACCGCAACTTTTGCGAATATGTTGCATAAAGCCATTGAATCAATCATGCAAAACATGTACAAAATAATCGTGCAAAGTCTAGAGACAAACACATCGCCTACTCGCAAAAAGAAGCTACCAAAGAATTTAGATCTTAGTTCAAGCCTTCCCATGCAATGGGATGCAGGTGGCAAGAACGCTTAATTCAATTAGTCGGCCCCTTTTTCCCTTTTTTTCTTCCCAAAAGCATTGGGTCAATTGTTTTTTCTGCCTTGCTCACTTAAAGTGTTTCCTTTGCAATGCTTTCAAGTTGTTTTTTCAAGCATTGGAGTTTTTTGCTTCTTTTCAACTACTCAGTTTGCTTTTTTAATCAACTGTGGACTTTTATGTGTGTTGTCGAGCTTTCCTTGCCATTTTTCCTTTTGTCGTCGCTGTAATTTTTTTGTCTGTCTTTTCAGGTGTGCTTACAGTAGTTATTTTGTAAATTTTTCATGTCTTTCGTACAGTGGAATTGTCGGAGTCTTAATAATAAAAAGATCTGGCTTCATCAACCACCTTTTTCTACTGCAAACTTTTGGATCTTCCAGGAAACCTTTTTTAAAGCGGACGATAATTTGTCTCACCCTAATAAATTTTTTTTCGAACTCATCGAAGCAACAGATTTGGTGGCGGTTTACTCATAGGTATTCCCAAAAATATATCAGGAAGAGTGATTTATTCCATCGAAAATGATCCCAATCTGGAAGTCTTGGCTGTAGAAATCCATTCTAAAAATCTAAACTTCATCATCATAAACATTTATGCACCACATGGTTTCAACATTGCATCTATTAAACGTTTCCTCGACTCCCTTAGCATCCCGACTTTCATTTTTGGAGATTTCAACCTCCATCATCCTCTTTGGGGGGGAAGTTCACAGTCATCGCTCAGTGAAAGCTTTGTTGATTGGCTTAATAATTCAGATTTTTCCATGCTTAACACCTCTGCTCCATCTCATATTTCTAATCCTCATATTTCATCGATCATTGACCTAACTTTGTGCTCGGCTTCGATTTACAATGAAATTGATTGTTACGTTTTTGACTGTACTTTTGAAAGCGATCATATCCCCATCGTAATTTCCTGGTCAAAATTTCAGAACACAACCCATTCTATTAAAACTATAATCTGGAAACCAATCATTACAAAATAAATTGAAATTATTAGTACAACAAACCAACCTAACATTGATTTGATAACAGATCAAATTTCAAGAACCATCAGTGCCCATACATCAAACAAAATTCTAGTTGATAAAGATTATCCACCTTGGTGGAATGCCGCTTGTCATAATTTTAGTCATCTGACAAAACTTGCTTGGAATAAAGCCAGAAGAATTATTGCGACTACAGAGTGGATTAAATATAAGAAATACAGAAGTAAGTTTAAATTTCATTTCAAAAAAGCCAAAGAAAATTACTGGGATAACATCAGTAGAATTTCTCGAAATCCACGTATGTTTTTCAAAATACTGAACAAATTATCAAGTCATACAAATCCTAATGTTAAAAATCACGATATCATTTTTCATAACAATAGGTATGTCACCAACCCCATAAAGCAGAGCAACTTATTCGTCAATCGTTTTTCAAGTTATTCTCATGAAGTACAGCCTATTCCCTTGGATTATAGGACTGAAAATGAATTTTTGAATAGAAATATAGAATTTTGGGAGCTCAAAAGAGCAATTAGTAAGACAAAAAAACTCCACTCCAGGTGCAGATAACATTCTATCAATCTGGTTCAAAAATCTTGATGATGCTTCCCTTTTAAAAATTCTGGGTATGTTGCAACAACAACTTGATTCGTCTGTTCTTCCCAAAGCCTGGAAACACACCATCATCATCCCAATGCCTAAACCCAATAAAGAAAAAATTAAATTAACTTCATACAGACCAATAGCCCTTACTTCTGTTTTCTGTAAAATCTTCGAGCGTATTTTAGCGCATCGTATAACTCATTTCCTCACCAGTCAGAAAAAGTTAAACCCAAACCAACATGGATTCCTCCCTTTTAGAGATAACCATACGGCAATTTATAAAATTTATTCAGCGATTTCCGAGGCCCGGAAAAACAAGAATTTTTTTGTTGTTGTCAGCCTGGATATCAAAAGTGCTTACGACTCTGTGCATGTTGATGATCTCATTCTCAAATGCCTTTAACTAGGTATATCTGGTAAAGTTACTAAATGGATGCACCACTTCTTACAGGAACGGTCTTTCCAGATTAAATGGCGAAACTGTCTTTCAAATACAAAAACTAGTTTTAAAGGCTTACCACAAGGATCCGTGCTTTCACCTATTCTTTATGTAATTTTTATGAATGACTTTTTCGAAATTCTGGATAATAATGTTGAATGTTCAATTTTTGC
>BGPR01004972.1:0-14535 GCA_013235015.1 Araneus ventricosus
AGCCAAATGGCTTGTGGTGGTTGGAATTCCGTCTGGACTGGAAATCGGAGAGTAAACGCTGGAGTTTCAAGTCTCGCTTCAGAGGCACCCTGAAAGTGGCTAGCAAAAGGAACAATGCCTTGCGTAGATTGAAGCCTCGTTTCGAGGGTAGCATAAATTAAAATCTGCTGACTGGGGAAAATCGAAGAGAGATTGACAAGCAGCTGTAGAGAGGGAAAGACGACCGCTCCCCCCACCTTCGTTCAGAGTTAGCGTCCTTTTAAATACAAGTGGATGACGTGCCTGTATTTTTTCGATTACAATGGGTGAAAAAAAACCGGGCTTAGGACAAATGGCATGGCTATATTTCAAGTGAATGGCCAGCTTATGATCTGTTCTTCTTCGCAGTCTTAGCCAATGTTGTCTTTGCGCAGTCTGGAGGGGGTTAGAGGGGGAGGGGAGGAATCCTCTCTCGCTCTCTGTAGGTCAACAAGACACTTCTCTAGCATTATTTCGAATTCTTGCTCTTTGTTTGCCGGTAAGCCATCAGTGTATGTCCAAAATGTACTGGAGCGGGGTTGTAGAAAATCGAGAGAGGAGTTGGTCTGTTGGTTGGTTGGTTGGTAGAATCGTTTTAAAAAGATAAACTTTACATGAAACGAAACCGCTAAAACAGACACCTTCTTGAAACGGAACCAAAATTGAAAATTCTCTATACATATGCATCCTTACACAAACGTTTTTGTTGTTCCTGCTACAAGAATCACCCAACTTTAGGACAAAACATTTATTGACGCACACAAGGACATATAGAAGACAGCATTACACATTGCACACAGCGAAGCACACAGCAAGTGAGTAACATCGTTATGACTCGAAGAAGGAATGCGTTAAGTAAAAAGCGGCAGGCGCTGATTCACACAGATAATTCATGCGCGCAAGAAAAATAGTTCGTCGCCTCAACCCAACAGTTTTTAATGACCGCAAGGAACATTCATGCCAAATTTGAAGAAAATCGAACAGTGCCTTTGATCGTGACTGCGTAACAAACAAATTTGTAGACAAACAGACGAAATGCCGAACGGTCGAGTTAAAACACGACCTCGCTTTGATGGTCAATTAATTTGTTTATTAACCCTTTAACTGCGGGGGTGTGGTTTATAAACCACATATATAAGAAAGTAACGGTCTTTTTTGCTCTCGAGGATAAATCTTGCAATTCTGAACCATGATCAGATGCTGAGGATGACACCTGAACTGATGACCTATTTTCAAAACTTCTACGCCACGCGAAGCTGAGGAGGTTTGATAAACGAAATCACGTATAACGTTCTGCAATACTTATATAACAGACCTTCAGCAAAATCTGGGCTCCAACTACGATCCTCTAATCCAGGATGCAAAACTCTTCCTTCAGGCCACTGCAGCCTCTATCTGAACTGAATGAAGCCATCGAAGCTCGTTGTATTTCAAAATGTGCAATCTTTCTTTCGTGGTCAAGTTGATAATCCTGCTTTGAAATTCATTCCGAATTTTTTATTTTTGTCAATGCATACATGAAAGCTGATATATCAGTTTTGAACTGATACCAAATAACGTAGAGAGTTGGTTTTGGTTTCATTTAACTGAGAAATGTTGACACTGAAGATTGCAATTTAGAATTTGGAATTATGGTTTAGTCGCAGTCAAACTGCAATTTGGTTAAAATCACTAAAAAGTTTGATGACGTCACAGCGACCGATGTGCGCGCAAACAGACTAAGGCAATTCAGTCATCAATCTGAAGTTCACGCGAAATATTACTCAAGTATTGTTGAATTACGTCGAATTTTGTGCTAAAGTTAAATGCTTATAGCTCCTCAACCAAATAACATAGAGAGTTGGTTTTAATTTCATTTAACTTTGTAATTACGGTTTAGTCACAGTTGGTGAAAATCACGAAGAATTTTACATAGAATCACATAGTTACACTAGACGAATAGTCACTACAGACTATAGAGCTAATAGTCCCATAGAGCTACTTTAGTCACAGTTGAGTAAGGTAAGTAAGTCCACGTCCCCCAATCCCAGCGGCCGTTTCGAAGAGACAGCCTCCCGTCGAATTTTTATTTTGCTTTGTCTCACGAGTCAATATGTATTCCTAAACTGTTTTCAACTAGCATATATCGCCCATTAGCCAAAGTGACGCCATTTCGAAATTTTCATTTTTTCTTTTTATTTATCTTCGATTTTAATGTAAGGAAATCGAAAGTAGGGGAAGGTGGTGTACCTAGGTCCCATTTTTGCTTTTTAATTTTTTAATTGGATAATTACTAAAATAAAGGTAACAAAACAATTTTTCTTTCATATTTTAGGCCTTTATACACAACATATATTTTTTGTAGATTTTTTTAAAAAGTATTTCAGTGCATTATTTACAATTTAAAAAAAAGTGCAAATAGGACCAAGGTACACCATGGGTAGTGTACCTTGGACCAGCTATTTCTAGATTTAAAAAATCTAACCGAATAGTTTGAACATAAACATTTATTCGTATTTTAGCTACAGATAAATGTTATAATGAGCACTTTTACTTAATGAGGTCTTAGATTAGACCGAATATAAAATTATTACAGCAACAGTTCCATTCCTAAGAGTAGGCTTAACCAACATTGTAATTAGACAAGTCAATTCCAAATGTTAATTTCCGAAGCTGCCTTTCAGATCCTCCAGTCAACACGGAATGTGGTAACTTCCACGTTACATCACATTTTTCCACAACATAAGTGGTAGACCATGTAGTGGTCATGTACCAAGGTACACCACTTGGGCATGGTCAAGGTACACCACTTGGCCATTTCATGGAAAATGGCTGACTACTAAATTGAGGTTAGATTTAACATAATTTCTAACACATGTTGTTATAGCTAAAACTGTGCTTTATAAGTTAGACATTTTACTATAAAGTAATTTATGTATGTTTAGGAACTATTAACACAAAATTCAACAGGAAAAAAATTACTTTGGATGGGTCAATTTCCTTTTTCAGGATTCATTCACTCAAATTAGCACCTTGACAAATAAGTTCAGGTACACTGGGACCTCTGGTGGCAAGTGTACAAAATACATATAACATTTTCTATACATCTATACAGATGACACTAAAATTGCCATAGGTTCAAGGTACACTCATGTCCAAGGTACACCACCTTCCCCTAATCATAATTTTTTGATATTTTACTATATTTAAAGATATTTTAATGACTATCTATAGGGAAAATTTTTTTAATGATTTTTTAAACCGAATTTTCATTTTTTAAAAATAAATACTAAAAAAAATACAGGAATGAAATTTTACTTCACAATTATCTTAATCTTTGTGTTTTCAACACGATTTAAAAGAGTTTTTCTGAAGTTTCTGTTTTAAATTAATTTGAGCGTTAACAAGCTAAGAGTCACAAAGTGCAAGCTGTTTGCCCCCCCCCCCCTTTCCCGTCGGCCACGAATGGTCAGAGCATTCGATGTAGTAAAGTAAGCGATGTTAACTACTTAATTTTGAAGGGATTTGTAGAATGTTCAATTTATATTTTATTTATTATTTATCTAAAATAAAATGACAGTTTAAATCAGTTAGAAGTAAAAGGGGGTCGCCACTTTCTCCTAAGCATCCGCTCGGCAAGCGCTCCGATACGCCGCTAACTTTAAAATGTTACATCCATCTTTCTCTCTGTTTGCTACCAATTTAAATTTGTATGCCACCAACTACTATTCGAATCAGCCTCATGTCTGAGAGTGAGAAAAACATATTATGACATAAAGATGTGTTCACAAAAGAAAAGTCGAGGAAAACTAGTTTAAAAATGATTTCCAACTTTAGTCAGTGCAAAAGTGTTTCTCTTACAAGCATTTTGGTTCTTTAAATCGCATTGTAAGTAATACTGTAAGAGTCACGTATCTCAAAATATAACGTGCTTTAAAGTTTGCTGAATTATGATGCAACCTTTTCTGACCAAAAAATAAAGATTATTATTGTAAAAAAAAACCCCATAAACATGCTATATTGCAAAAACTATTATACATAAACCCATGCATTTTTATTCCCTATTAATCTTGCTACAGTAATTTTATATTTATGTTCTGCTACTGTCTTTTTCTCACTTGAAATAAAAATTCATTGCGAATATTATGCAAAATTACGCAATTCCTTTGTTACTAACTTCATTCAGCTGTATATTTCACGTTACGCGCATTTTTGGCATATTTCCAAAAATGGCAATATGCTTCAAGAAGAATTATATGGAAACAATTAGATAAAGAAAAATATGCCTTTGTAACAGCTATTATGAACGCAACACTCGTAAATTATATAAATGGGCAAAAAAATTTGCGTTTGTATAAAAGGCCGTATTTAGGAGTAAACCCAAAAGTGAAAAAACGCCCCTCCAGGCGGAAACAGAAATTCTACCTTCTCCCCCTCCAGCTGGTCCATTGGACTGCTCTTCCCTGTGTTTTGGAAGCATCGTGCAACGTCTCGGAATCGTCAACACACACACGCTATCGCCATAGCAACCAGAGGAGCAAGAGCCGGTTGCCATGGTTACGTGAAAGATCTTTCGTCTTGCCCAGCGCTCTTTCGGATCCCTAGCATGCTTTCCAGCGATCCGAGCGCCACCTGAAGTTTCAAAAACATTCCAAAGTAAAATTGCCCAGTTATTGTTTTACACAATATGAGAAGATGTTGTTTCTCTTGAATTTTAATCATTACAATGTATTTGAACAGTGTACGATTTAAAAATATAATTGGGAACTTTATTATGCATTTATTCATTTTGCTTTTATAGATGAAGAGTTTCTATTATTTTTGCTTTAGCCGTGACCTACATTCGAATGTTTGAATTCCAGTGTATTCTGCTTTGAGAGAAACGCGAGCTTTAATTTCTATAATCTGCTATGTAATTGAAGTTGCATTTGTTGTAACAGAAAGATGATAGTTTTAGGCGTAGATGATTGTTTAAAAAGGAAATGGTTTTCGGTATTTTTTAACCCTTAAAGCCTAGTGTTGCCTTTAAGCAACATATCCAATTTTGTCTTCTAAAATCTAGAGAATAAGATTGAAGCTCTAATTCCTGTTGTTGCCGATAGGATACATTCTGGAATTTTTATTAAATCAATTTACAACATGTAGATGCAGCCTGAGTGCTAATAAAAAATAAAAATAAACTGATGTTTTTCACTCTAGGCTGCATCTTTTTAGCTTTGTTTGTACACTTGAAAACACCATATTTTATTCTACAGTGTTGAAGGAAATTCCATATCCGTATTATTATTATTTATTAAAATTCATCTGTGTTTAATACTATGGAATTTTATGAAGGAAATGTCAGTGTTGTCAGTTGGTAACAAACTGTTTTTCAGCCATAAACCATACTTAAAATAAAATAGGATTTTTTAAATGTATTTTCCCATATTCCCATATTCATGTACTTTTCCCATATTCATGTATTTCCCCCATATTCCCATATTCATATATTTTCCCCATATTCCCATATTCATGTATTTTTCCCATATTCCCATATTCATATATTTTTCCCATAATCCCATATTCATGTATTTTTCTCATATTCATATATTATTCCCATATTCATGTATTTTTACCATATTCATGTATTTTCCCCATATTCATGTTTTTTCCCATATTCATGTATTTCCCCCATATTTAAGAAATGAAAGTCAAAAACATTTTTAAATCAATTTTTAAAAAATCGGGCTTTTAAGGGTTAACAGTTAATGTTTTTATGCTGTCACACTTCCTGTAAATTGGGTGCTGCAAAAATCGTTCAAAGCGCTCTAAAGAGCAGATCTTTGGAGCTAGAGCTAAGAAATTTGGCACGTTGTTACTTCTTGGGTAGTAGGTGCTCACTAAGACAGGGTTTATCAAAAAAATTAATTAGATTTTCAATTAATTAAAAATTAATCAAAATTTTAACGTAAACTGAATAACTTTGGAACATTTAATCGCTTTACGAGCAACACTACCTATCTCAATTCTTTGAAATTTCAAAGAGAAAGGAAATACTCAATTTTTCTCAACCAATAACGGATATTTCTGATTTTTTTTTAACATCTGCTATAAATATAAGACAATACGTTCCTACCAGATGTGAAAAAATATTCAGAAATATCCGTTATTGGTTGTGAAATATTGAGTATTTCCTTCTTCTTTGAAATTTCAAAAAATTGAGATAGGTGGCGTTGCTTGTAAAGCGACGATGTTAAAGCCAATCTGAAATTCAAGAAAATTAACTTCTCAATGAAACCAATTTTATTTCCGTGAAATTTTTTTTCTTTAAATTTACTAAATTTTTAAGAATCAAATTTAAACAAAATCTCTAACAATGGTTTTATTGATATAATAAAAATTCAATCAGCTTTATTTTTATCAAATTTTTCACCCACTTACTCTTGTTTTGGGGAAAATTGCGATAAGAAATTGCTTTCTTTGGACATTAATTCCAAAGCTGGATTTTCACTTTTACTTTTATTAATATGATAATGTTTTTAAGCTTTCATTCTTTCTGTAAACTGTGCGATGTAAAAATCGATACTTACGGAACGCAGGGGCTGATGTAATTCAGCCAGACGAAGACAAGACAGACGATCCAAGCCTAAAACTTTATTATGATACGATATTTCAGACTAGAGGCTCGAAATTTAAGGAGATTTTCCTTCTTTTTTTAATTTAGAAATTAAATTAATTAAAAAATTAATTTAAAAATTAATTGATATATTATTACGAATATCGTCCAGCGGGTATACGGTGAATGTAGTCCAATAAGCTAGATAATCACAAAGAACCCCCCCGCCTCCCTACCTTGCCTTGCATCCGGGTCAAAATTGAATGACCGGCCGCAGCGACAAGAATTGGACACTGTGGCCCCCGCATTATAGCTTCCATTACGAGCGCCACATGCGATGGCCCCCTTTTACGGGGGTACGATCCATCATCGCTGATGGACCCTAACAGCCACCCACAGGGAAGAGAGACACTGCTTTCTTATATGGCACTTTGCCATCCCCATATTTGAGGTCACTCTTCAGTGGGAATAACGAGCTGAATATGGAAAATGACGCTTCATTCCACGAATATTCCAAAAACCAGAAGCATATGTACTAAAGAAAACAGCATTTGTATAAATTAACAACACAGCAAACAGCAAATCACTGATAAATGACGGTAACAGCACTATTAATAGAGCTCAGCATCTATGAGCTCGTTAGCTCGCACTGCGAAAAAACTCTAAAGAGAGATTAATTCGTTTGAGCACCTCGGGTATATATAGCTTTGCGAGAAGCCGGTATGCCACATGGAATTTTCTAGAAGACTCTCCAGATCTCGGGTCCTAAAAGAGATTGGACTATAATTGTTTGCATTTTCCAGAGCCATTTTGTCGCCAAGTCAAAAAATTTGTCACAAAGCTCGGGGTTTATTGGCTTGGCTTCCATTAAGAATCTTTGTAAATCTGTCGTTCCTACCACAAGGCTAACATGGCAGGGAAACGGTATTACAGATTCGTGACACTGTTCCCCTCTTCAAAGACTGAAAGTCCTGGAAGTCTCAGTAACTAGAACTTAGCCAGGTATGGAGCCAGCCGATTAATGTGAATGACTTTTGGCTTGACGTTGGGCGACCTCTGAACTTTGTAGACAACATCGTTCAGTTTCTTGACAATAGTATAAGGTCCTTTCCAATTCTGCTGCAGCTTCGGACTCGGTCTTCTCCGTCGCTTCGAGTTTTACATCCAGACTTGATCACTTTCCTTAAAATGGTGGTGTGTTGCTCTGGAATCATAACGAGTCTTCATTCATTCACTGAACAGTTTAATTCGCTCTCTGAAAACGCGTGGAGTGACGTCCAAACGTGCCTCGAAATTATTCAGGTATTCATTCGGCAAGGATTCGCGACGTTCGACAAAAATCATTTCTAATGGACTCCATCCAGTCACTTCATGGATCACGCTCCTATAGGCCAGGAGAAAAGGTGGGAAATGTGTATCCCAATCAGTCTGATTCTTCGAAACAAATAAAGAGATGATTTAATATCGTTCAATTAAATCTCTCGACCATGCCATCGGACTCGGGATGTAACGCTGTCATTCGAGTCTTCAAAATTTCCAAAAGTTTGCAAAGCGGAGTAAGGAAAATTGTCGCCAAGTGACCAAATCGTCGCCACGTTTGTCGCCAAGGTCGGGGGTCATCGGCTTGGCATCCAATAAAAATCTGTATAAATCTCTCTTTTCTACCATAAGACTAACATGGCAGGGAAACGGTGTTACAGATTCGTAACAATATGGAGATTTACGCATGAATAAAATTTTCAGTTAGCAGACGTTGAAAGTCACGGCAGAAAGTGCTTGCACATATAATATAGGATTTAATATATCTCATCTTTACACATAAATGTAAAACACCTCACTCACTTTTTCTTACTATTTTAACTTTCCATATAACCATAGTTTTGAAGTGATTCTTAGTTTGCAACCAGAAAAAGAAAGCAAACTGAGCACTGATGTGACATTCGTTAGAAAAAATTGCAAATGATTAAATTACAAATCATTTGTCTTATGGATAAGAATATACCAACTTTATTTAAATAGATAAAAATACGAAACTGAAAAAAATAATAGACTCAGGCAGGTCTAAAATGTAGTATTTCGTCAAAATTTGGAAGTCAAACTTTTTTTTTTTTTTTTTTGATGATTACAATAAGTTCTCTTTGCAAACTTCGCATGCGATAAAGGGAAAAACTGTCAGAAAAGTTGGTCTTTGGTATGCTACATTGTGTAGGAAATTGACTGTGAAAAACTCTTAATGCATAACTATTATATATTTGTCGTAAAATTATCATATACTTAAAAAATACAGGGTGTCCGCTAAAGTCCTTCTACCCCACATTAACTGGAGAACGGCGACAACGATTGCCACAAATTTGGTGTCTAGGTATAGTAAAGTGACCATGTGCTACACGGTGAGATCAGTTACAGCGCCACCTGGCGGCAATCAATTGAATTAGCGTTCCTATTTCAAGAACGGTATAAGATACGGGGAAAAAGTCAATCAGAAAATTATAGAGCGTCTTCGATTTAGTACGAAAAGACACCTTGAGCGCAATAATGCTAAGAATAAAACGCGTAAAACGCGCATTTGTTTTGTCCCGATTTTCTAGCGTGTCATCTGATATGCTACAAAATGTGCAGCAAGAAATCCAAAAAAGATTCCAGATGTGCATTGTAGCTGACGGAGCGCATTTCGAACACCGAAAATAAAAGTATCTGCTGATAACTAATTGTTCTGTTTTCTTTCTAACACTTTTCTGGCGTTGAGTGTTGGAAATCGCGAGCAAACAAATGCGCGTTTTACACGTTTTGTTCTAAGCATTATTGCACTCAAGGTGTCTTTTCGTACTAAATCGAAGACGCTCTATAATCTTGTAACTGACTTTTCCGCCTTATCTTGTACCGTTTTCGAGATAGGAACGCTAACTCCATTGCTTGCCGCCAGGTGGCAATGTAACCGATCTCATGGTCACTTTACTATACCTAGACACTATGTTTGTGGCAATAGTTGTCGCCGTTCTCAAGTTAATGTGGGGTAGAAGGACTTTGTGGACACACCTTCCGGTTGTTGTTTTTTCAACGTGTTAATATTTTTAGACTGCTGTAACTTGTATGACGCAAAAATTATTAAAACACTCTAGAAGTCCAACCGTTAGACCTAGAGTCACTAAATTTGACGCGTAGTTAACTTGATAAAGTTTTCAGGCTGGCATTCTTTCTGTAAACTGCGTGATGTAAAAATCGTTACACACAGAATGTAAAAGCTGTTGCAGTCAGAGCAAGCGAAGACCAGACGAATCAAATCTAAAAAGCTGTCATGCGGCAGTATTTCGGATTAGAGAAGTTCGGATTTATTTTTTCCCCTTCCAGCAGCTCCTTGCAGTTTTTAGGAGTACTGCTTTTCCAAGTACTGCTACTGACATTTCTTTCAGCAAGAAACGACTAGGTATGATAAACACAAATATTATGCAGTGGAAGCTCGCTTAACGAGCATAATTCGTTCCAGAAGCTTACTCGTAATGCGAAAGATTTTCTGATATAAATTAATGTAAAATATGATAATGCGTTCCTTTCCGAAAAAAATACTGAAAAAATTTAGGTATAAATTTTTTTCAAATATCGTGGAATGAACCAACCTGGAATGCGGATTCGATTTGCAGGGCTCTAAAAAAATCGAAATAGTTTATTATTTAGGATACCTAATTCTTTTTTTACTGGAAAGCTGGCTAGAGAGATTTGTTTTTACCATCAGCGCTTAAAAAAATCACTTTCGCATTCTCACAAATAATATTTTAATTAATAGTGTTGCCTTGCAATTGATTTTCTTTTATCCATATGGGAAGCAATCTTTCGCTATCCTCGAGAAAACGTAACCGTTGCGTAGACATGCTTGCCACTAGCTTTGAAGCAACTCTTATTATTTGGGATACCAATTACCGTAATAAAATTCAAATTATTGAGCGAATTCAAAACAACTTCTTGCGATATTTGCTTTACAAGAAAAATGGAATTTACTTACAACATATATATCTTCTTCATGTCTACGTGATATGTTTAATATGCCTAGTTTGTGTTCCAGACGAGATGTTTCTTGTGTTCTTTTCTTTTACAAGGTAATCAATGGTTCGATCGATTGTACTGATATACTGAGCGCTACAAATTTCGCTGTGTCTGCCAGATCTTTGAGCAACCAGGGTTCTTTTCCTAATGTGTATTTTAGATTTAATTATATTGACAGGTTCTCCTTGTATACATTTTATAAGACTTTTAACAAGATCTCTGGTGAACTGGACATTTATCATATGTCTCCTACTGTCTAGTGTTTGTGTAAGTGTGACTTTTTGACCCTTGCTTTTTTAATGGTTTTTTGATTTGGTGTTCTAAATAAAAAAAAAATTGTGTGATTTTTTTTTATAATTTTAATGTGACAGTGTGCAACATGGACTTTTGGAACCTCAGTGTATGTTTAGTGCTTTTGTAATTGCGTGTTTTCCTTTTTAAACATTTATGTGTTTACATTTTTATAATTAATTAGGTTTTGAGCTTTGAACTGTTGTATTCTCTGCTGTTACTATTTTTTCTTTGTGTTTTAAATCACTTTGTGGCTTGTGTTTTTTGTATGTTTTTGATCATGCACTCTGTAAATGGAGTCATCTCTGTAGTGTGCTTCCTTTGAATATAAATAATTAAATAAATAAACTATCTCCTCAATCATGTCCTTGTTTTTGAGGATAGCGCAAATCGTTGATGTAGACTCATTACATGTGATCAGCCACGCTCACACCTCGATGTCGCTTTTCAATAATTTTATGTTTCATTTCTGCGGTTATTTTTCTTCTCTTATGACTTTTCTTCGGGCACTGTTGAAAAGGTTATTTTATTAAACTTCGCACAAAAAATCTCAAATAGTATGTCTTAAAACAAGTGATCATAAGTGACACTAAGATGCTGATGTAGCAGGCTCACAATCCGGGACTTCTTCTGTTTTCATCACTCGTTATGCGAAACGTTGCTCGTTAAGGAGTCATTTTTTCCCAATTTATTTTGCTCACTATGCGAATTAATCGTTATCGTAAGAGGTGCTCGTTATGCGAGGTTCTACTGTATTTTAATTTTTAAATTACTGATATACATGTTATTCTAGTAGAGTACAGCATCCAATATTTGATAAATTAAATCTACCTATCATTGCGGGATATATTAAATTTCCGTGGACAAATTTTCATTGTGACGAGCATTTTAGAAAGTGATGATATTTTAACCTTGCTTTCTTTTCGCTTTTTGCTATACTTCCAAAGTGAAATACATTTCATCTTATTTTGTTCTACTTTCAAGCAAAAGATAAGATTTTAAAAAGTTGAACATTTCTTAATCATAGAGAAATACAATGAGTCCTTTTGATGTCATTACTAAATTTTGTATTAGAATGTGTCCACAAGCAAAGTCTCAATATTATTATCTGATTTGTAAAGATTTTCTTTCATTTTCAGCTTCACTTTCGTATGTTATCCGATAGATAACATCTCTGAAATCAGAGGGGGGAGATAGAGGATGGACAATGTCATAGATTTCTCCCTTATGTGATACAAACTTTGCTCAGGTGTATAAATAGGCAAATTTTCGAGGAAGGCAGACGGTAGAAGAGATTTCAGATTTTACCCGAGTGAATGAAAGAAATTCGAATTGGCCTTCACCCTTGACATTAAGGTTAACTTCCCCCTCTCTCTGTTTTGTAGTACTATCAAGTTTCAGTGTATCAATTTTTTGTGTTTTCATTTTTTGAATTTTCACTGTGTATTTTTTCTTTATATTTATGTCGTTCATGTAACTTCGAACTTCCACAGCAATGAGAATCCAAAATCACAAAGAGTATAAGGAACTTGAGGAAAATAAGCATTGCAGACACAAGAAATTCATTCAATAGCATGGGGAAAAAGTTATGCTCATTGTTTTTGAGAAAACTTCAAATGTCCATCTAAATCGAAAGTTCCCAATTTGTGGTGCTTTTACCCTGAGAGAACTTATATTAACATATTCACGCCGGAATGTACCACCGGTGGGTCGCACTTGAATGTACTATCGGGCGGCGTGTACCACCGATGGCTCACACTTGATATCCCATCATGCGGCATCTGCCAGCGATTGCTGACACATGGATATCCCATCGGGCGGCGTGTGCCACCGGTGGCTCACACTTGGATGTGCCATCGGGCGACGTGTCCTATCGTCGGTTTACACTTGAATGTCCCTTCGGGCGACGTGTGCCACCGGTGACTTACACTTGGATGTGCCATCGGGCGGCGTGTCCCATCCCATCGCTGGCTTACATTTGAATGTACCACCGGGAGCTCACACTTGGATATCCTATTGGACGGTACCACATAAATTTACATATTGCGCATTAGTTCATCAGTGCCGCCCAATAAATCAAAGCGCTCTAGGGCTGCTGCCCGGTGGAAAAAAGCGCAATTTTCAGCGCCGGCGTGAGCGTGTTAATAGCCAATACCGCAGAAAGTTAGACGCAATTCCATACATAAGGTTATGTCTTGTTTCACTTGAACTTATTTTATGGATCTGAGCTCCTTGAGATAAATTCAAGAATTGCATTAAAATTGTCTTCCATATGAATATTTAATTATCATAATGAATAATTGTTAGCTTCCAACATAAGTTATCACGAAATTATTTCAACGCTATTTTCATTTGTTAGGACGTGGAACTAATACTAGCACAAAAAGTGAAATACGATATGAAATCTGAAAGGAATCGTACAAATGTTGTTGAATTAATTCGAGTCGTTTGTCTGTTAAGCTAACCTAAGCGAAGGGATGTTTGGGGAGAGCGCATGGCAGCAGGAGGTACTCAGAATTAAAAAAAAGATTGTTCAAGGGGTAGGAACGAAATAAAGGTTGGGAACAGCTGATCTAGATGCAAAGTAATTGCATAGATAGCTAATTCAGAACAAAATGGAATGAATTACTCCACAATACACCAGTATCTTCAATTTTTCTTTAAGCGAAAGAAGGATCTTCCGAATTTCGATTTCTGTTTTCATGTGTTCGCCTGGCGACTACGTTGCTGCTTCTTGAAATATTTTGGTATTCCACTTTCTGTTCATCCGTTCCAGGTATAGTATCTATTTTCAACTGTATCTGTTAAGATGCATTCTTCCAAATCTTTCAATCAGAGTCGCTTCGTTTCGTGCTTGTTTTGTGAGATATTTTATATCCGAATAAATTTTTATTATCAGAACATAAAAATCTTTCGAAAGTATTCGATGCTCATTTCAATTTGTTCGACGTCTGAATTGTGAGGTAAGAAATAAACCTGTCACGGCTCCGAAAGTGGTTGGTCGTCGCGCTAAGTAAACTAAACGTTAAGATATAAATAATAAACATTTTGAACAGATGGTTTGAAACATTTTGTAAGATTGTAAATAACGATTATTTTGCTTAAATTCAGAGGCAACAGATTAATATTTTTGTAAAAAAGTGTAAATAGTTAGTTTAGATTTCTCCATCGGCATTCAAGGTTGCTTTTTTTAATATTGGTCTTCTCTTCTTTGATTTTGGATATCGGTTCAATAATTATACTTTCAGTACACGGATCCACATCTCTTAAACACTTCCAGGCCCGTGGATACTGAGGAGAGAATTTTTTTCTGATTTATTGACTTTACGTCTAAATTTGTTGCGAGAAACCCATTGCATAGCGCAAGTGATTTGAAAAAACAGAATTTCTTATGTTGAAAAGTCTACTACGCTCTTGGAATGGTAGATTTTTCAATATTTAAAATGGAGCGTTTGAACAGGAAGCGTTGGAATTGTAATATAGGGTTGTTATAATTAAAGTTCGCCTATTCAGAAGGCTCTAAAGGCGGTTCTTTGGCGTCAAACGAAACAAATTTCAGCAGAATGTAGTACAACTGATGCGCTCTATGATAAAAAAGTTAAAATTGTAATATA
>BGPR01004972.1:20286-32443 GCA_013235015.1 Araneus ventricosus
CAGCCCCCTAGCTATATTTTAAAACTTGCTTTCATTTAGACCAGAGGTTCCCAACCTGTGGTACGCGTACTCCTGGGGGTACGCGAAATAAAGTTGGTGATGGTGGAAGCGAGAAAACACAAGATATTAAAAAAGTTACAGAACTTTGTGTACCCAAATCTGTTTAATAACTATACCACTTGAAAAGTTGAATATTACAGAGTGTAATTTTCAGCCGTCCTCATAAATTAATGCGAAATTATTACAATACTGAGTTCATTTGTTTTGGTGTTGAACTAATCCTATGGTAAAAATGCAAAATTAAAAATAAGTCCAACAAATGTTATTAATTCGAGTCATTCGATTCTTAATCCAACACAAGTCCTTAATATTATTGATAAAAACTTCTTTGCATAGATGGATGGTTTGTGTGGGGTATGACAGAGGTAAAAAAAATATAAAAAATTAATCAAGGGGTACGCGAGGAAATAAAGGTTGGGAACCCCTGATTTAGAAGTACAGTAAAACCTGTACTAAACGGAATCTAAATTGACTAGAAAAATTTTCCGTTTCATACAGGGCTAAATAGTATATGAGGATTTCCGATGGGACCAAATATTTTTTCCGTTTACGACAGGATTCCGTTTCTTACAGTGTCCGTTTTAAACAGGTTTTACTGTGCATATAAAAGAAAAAAATGGTTGTACTCTTGTCACTAAAAATTTCAATTCATTTCTCGCACACTATATATACATATTGTAATCACAAGAAAATAAAAACGATGTCGAGATTTTCAGGAGCCTCAGTGTTCTAATTTATGATTCTTGTTATGCACAGGAAGCGAGTTTGCCAATATCACTTGTTAGTCTCGTAAAGTAGAGACAGGCAGCTTGAGTAATACTAGTTATGAAGAGCTGCTGGATAAGCTAAAAGCGTCCTGGCTTATTACATGCAGTGGAATTTCTATGAGATGGAGCATTTTTAGAAATGATGAATCGTATGATTTAAAATAGACATTTATTAGACGACCACATTTAAGAACATATTTACATATCACATCTTATAGTAAAGCAACAGCTTACAGCTGAAGTCTCTCCGAGGAGAGAATGCTTAGAGAACCGTAGGTCTCTCTCCTTTCCCTCTCTCTCTCTCTAAATGACATAGTAGAGACAAGTATATATACTCTAATAATCATCTACATATCAGCTGCGGGAATCGGATAGACAACGTCATACGATTCCGATTAAATAGCTGCTAAAAATGGATGTCAAGTGAAGTGATTAAATTTAAAGAAAGAATGCTTCAAATCTTAGAATAAAGGTACGAGAGACAATTTAGAAAAGATGCAAGCTTCTTAGCTTAAAATGCAGAATTTCCCAACAATTCTGATGAGCCATTTTTGGAATTATGTTTGTTTGTCTGTTTGTCTATGCGTATATGAACACTACAATTCAAAAGCGCATCCAGCTACATGGATGAATCGGCATGTAGTCTTTAGACCAAAATTGTTGATCTGCATCAAATGCATTTGGACGCATTCTTTTCGACCGATTAAGCCCGAAATTTGATACAAATATACAATTTTTATCTCAAAACCTTATACCAAATTTCATTTATATAACTCATTTGGTTTTTGAGTTACAGTGTTCAAAACACGCAAATAAATAGAATAACAACTGGTCAACCTGTAGTAGACGTATTTGATCCAAAATTTCAAACACATCTACAATTCGGTTCATAAATCTCTGTACCAACTTTTAACCACTTAAGCTCTTTCGGTTGTTAGTTATTGCGTTCACGTGCACACGGACAGATAGACAGACTTCTCCTTGATAGATTTCGCCCAAACTTTGATCGAAACTCACAAATTTGGTGCTAAAACACCATACCAAATTTCTTCTCTCTAGCTCAATTGGCCACAGACAGACAGAGAGACAGACGTAATTCCAACCAGCGGGAGTGGCCTCCCAAAAACTTTCTCGCATACAAATAACACGTATGGGGGGAAAAATACACCGCCCACCGGAAAAGTGCGGTATTCCCTAAGGTAGGGAAAACGTTCGCTCCTTTTCTGCGTCGTAGAATGAGGAAAGAAACCGAATATTCAATTTGAACGCCTATTTTTTAACCGATTGACACAGAAATTGGACACAAATCTGCCATTAAGGTAAGAAGACCATATTTCAAATTTCATTTATCAAAGTAATTTTTTAAGGAAGTTATTGCTTTCAAAAGTATGCGATTATACAGACCGACAGACAGTCAACCCTTTGACAGATTTGGCCCAAAATGTTATACGGACTTATATTCCTGATGATAAAACTGTACACCAAATTTTATCCAATAACTATTCAAGTTTTTGAGTTGTAAGAGTTCACATGAACGCGAACAGAGAAACTGACTTCCTGTAGACGGAGTTTGTCCAAAATTTGATAGAAACCTATAAATTATGTGTAAAGATCATATACCAAATTTCATTCTCATAGCTCTAATAGTTTTCGATTTACCGTGTTGACAGACAGACATAATTCCAAAATTGTGTTTTCGGACTCAGGGAGGTCTAAAACGCGAATTTCGTCAAAATTTCGAATTGGATTTTTTTGACGATTACAATACTTTCTCTTTGTATACTTCGTATACGAGAAAGTAAAAATGTGTTATTCAGAATCAGAGAGGCTTAAGGGGAAAGACTCATGAAAATTTCGAGGTTGAAGTTTTCAGCGATCATACTTTTTTCCCTTTGTTTATGAGAAAGTAAAAATCCAGGCTAAATCAATCGGGCGCTACCAATCCAACTATAGCGTTGGCGAACAGCACTCTCTAGCCCATCCTGATGGTATTTCCGCTCGTACATTCCAATGCGATTTTATTTGTTTTTGTGTTTTCTACCTCCATTAATAGTTTATTCGTTGAATTTTGAATCATTCTTTACGGTAAGCTAAATTTTGAAATAAGATTATTCTTCACTTTTGTATGATATACTCGTAGTTTTCTAACCATTAGTGGGTAATGCAAATATCATTTACTGCATACCAAAACTTAATAAAAAAGGTTCAGTACTCTAACATGAAAGTCCTTTAATACTTCAGAATGATAAGATAAATTATACGTCACTGGATACAAAAGAGAACTATTCAAAACCAGTTAACAAACTGAAGCAAGCCTTTAAAAGCAGTACTCCGGGACAATAAATTATTCCTTTTCCAGTAAAAGAGCTCCCTTGGTTCTCCAGAGTGAAAGCTTACATTCCACTCTATAAATAGAACTTGTTTTGGATTTTTAAATAAGCTGGAGTCTTATTTTCGCATTCGAAGTTACTAACGTCAACTACTAGCACATCCTCTGCAAGTCTCACGAGGTCTCTTATTGATTTTTGGGACAGCTCTCCTAAGCGGCACACTGAAGGAACTATGAGCGTAATAGTTAAAGCTGGTGAATTAAAATATGGATGGCTGTCTGCAATAATGTCGCTATGAATTATTGGCAACTTCCAGGTTGATGGTAAGCATGGACATTTGTGAACTGCACGACGTGGATTATTGTAGTACACGTCCGCAGACATCTATCCCGGAGCACGAGAGATTTGGGAAACGATTTCCTATTCGTATAATGGGATTTAGACCCATCATCAAACATCTGTAAGCTGAACTGCAATTGTCAATACCGCGATCTGAAAAAATGTACAGTTTTTCACTGATTTTTCGGAAAATTATTTCAGACTGAACTAAAATGATATTCAATCAGGGTTGAACTTTCTTTAGCTTTGATAATAGTTGTATTAATATGATGAAAGCCTTTTTAATAGAGAGTTAGGCTTTTTAAATTAAGGGTCAATTAAATTAACCTTTTTTCCTCCTCCGGTAACCGTTGATTAGTCTTTTTACTTTCTCGTATACGAGTATACAAAGAGAAAGTATTGTAATCGTCAAAAAATTCGAACTCGAGATTTTGATGAATCTCCACGTTTTAGACCTCCTTGAGTCCGAAAAACACAATTTTGGAATTATGTCTGTCTCTGTCTGTGTGTCTGTGCACACGATAACTCGAAAACTATTAGAGCTACGGGGATGCAATTTGGTGTGTGGACATTAAACATAATTTGTAGGTATCTATCAAATTTTGCACAAAATCCGTCTACTAGAAGTCTGTCTGTCTGTCCGCGGTCATGTGAACTCTGTGATTCAAAAACTTGAATAGCTGGATAAATAGTATTTGGTACACAGTTTTATCATCATGAATGTAGGTTCGTATAACATTTTGGGCCAAATCTGTCGAAGGATTGACTGTCTATCGGTCTGTATAATCGCATACTTGTAAAAATTATATATCCTAAACCCTTTGGCTTAGATAAATAAAAATTGGTATGACGTTTGCTAGTATTAATTATATATCTGTGCTCAAATTTCGTTTCAATCCATTGAAAAAAAACGTTCAAATTGCATATTTGGTTCAAAATGCACATTGCGACTGTGTGTTGGCGAGCGTTTCGCTTATTTTACTCAAGTTAGTATAGTTGGCTTTTGACCTTGGCGGTCTACGAAGTATTGTAGCTTCGGACGAGCTTCGGAAATTATGGCAACCCCCTGAACCCGAAATTTCGTTCTGACATTCTCCTGATGGAAGGTATGGTGAAATCTTGCATGATATTTGTAGTAAGATTTCGTTCCAAAAACTTTATATAAAGTTGTGGTACCTCAGCGCGCTTAAAAATTGAGAACTTACGCAATTTTTTAATTGTTATCATTTTCCTTTTGCACATAGGGGATTTTAGCATGTTGTTTAGGGCACTATTCCATACAACTGTGCCAAACTTCAAAACTACACCATTTATTTTTTCTATTTTTTCTTCGCTGACTCGACTAGAATTGATCTTGTAGAGAGAAACGGATTGAGGGGAGGAAGGGATCACGGCTGTTCATCAAATATATTTGTGTTCCCCCCGCTCCGACACCACCACTATTCTCAACACATACAATACTACCTTTAGAAAATTATTATATAGGCATGAGGTTCTTCTGAAGGTTGTTACTTAGGCATTTTTTATTGATTTTACCATTACAATAAGGAATTTCAGAAATACTAACTTTTTCAACTTCCCATATCTTCTAAACTATTGATGCTAAACTAAAGATGTAGGGCTTTTTTTGTAGATAATTTAATGTGGTTTATTTTTGTAATTGAGTATTTTTCTCTAGAACCCATAGTTTTCGAAATATTTAAGAAAAACTGAAAAAGCCCCCTTTAAACCCTCCTGTACCCCCCGCGCAATCCCCTTGGCGGGGTCTTTTAGTATGTTGTTTAGGACACTATCCCCAACAACTGTGCCAATTTTCAAAACTACACTATTTTTTTTCTATTTTTCCTTCGTTGCCTGGACTATTTCAGTTTAGGGCAGAACCCTCCCGCTGGTTAGTTTTGAGTACGCCCACTGCAACATCCCTCCGTGAAAAAAATTTTTAAAAATATTATTCAGTTAAAGCTTTGTATAAGGAGGGATGAATCATTATTATTAGAGGTTTCTAAGTAAAGCTGAGAGTTGCAAACCTTCAAAAAATCGTATTTTCACAGCTTTCGCTGAGCGAAAAATTGAATATAAAAAATGTACGTCGCATTATGCCGGATTTGAAAATTGTTATTAACATTATTTTCCGATACCAGCGAAATTTTTTCAGCACTGCTTGTTTCTGAGCTGACGAGCCGCCACTGACACCTTGTAGTTTTTCCAGCTCTTGCCAGAAAATTTTGAATATTTTGCTTTGTGTGGTTTTTGACTTACAACATTTTGATATAATAGCGACGACAGTTCAAATATGCATGGTATCATTAATATGGCTTTTTAGAAAATATGTTTTGTGCTTTACTGTTAAATTCGTTTCGAGCTATTATTCTTCATAACAAGTACAAGTGAAATAATTTAACAAGAAATAGTCAGAATTAAACTTTGTATTATACAGAATGGCGCAAAAATGCAGCAACTTCCAATAAAATGCAGAAGAAAGATATTTAATTACCAAATAGAAAATACAGAAAAAACAGAAGAAGTAAAATACAGTGATAATATACCTTTTGCGCGCCAACGCAGCAACATCCAGTTATTAATCAATATTGTCTGAAGTTAACTAACCAATTAAGATACAATCAAGCAACAAAAATCATGCTTTAATTAAAATTATGATAATTTTAATTAAAGCATGATTTTTGTTGCTTTATTGTATCTTAATTGGTTAGTTAACTTCAGACAATATTGATCAATAACTGGATGTTGCTGCGTTGGAGCTCAAAAGGTATATTATCACTGTTATTTACTTCTTCTGTTTTTTCTGTATTTTCTTTTTGGTAATTAAATATTATTTTTCATAACATTAATTTGAATTCTCATAAAAAAAATATCACGATAAATATAGGACGTCAGCTTAATTGAATTAATTCACGTTAATACAAATTAAAAGTATCAAACAATTTAGTAATGAACAATTCATTTAATTTCAATATCTGGAACAGCACTAATTCGATAATTGCACTTTCATTAAATTACCAGTGCACAGATATACGACTGTATTTTAGAAAAATAACTCAGATTTCACAGAGATCACATCTTCAAAAACGTAATTAGTCAGGAAGCGCTTACGGACGAAACCCACTCCATTCTGAAATCTTATATCACACATTACTCAAACAATACGGTCAATCCAGTCTTGCAGTCCCATATCGGCTTAAGTCTGTGCACACAGTCCCATTCCTGATCAAACAGTCAGAGAAAAACCTGGAAGTGCAAGCGATGCTACATCACCCAGCAAACAGCTGTTCCACAGTAACTCCCACGCTGGTTAAATCCCAGATCATTTCTCCGGCTAGGATAAACAAACGACTCCTCCACACCACTTAAATCAGAAGAAAGATGTCGAGAATTGCACCTTTATTGCAAGATGGGGATTTTAGGCAGTCTGTTTAGACCGCTGGAAGTGGTTATTATGGATTTCATCTGCAAGTAGGGCGGATAAGGATTTGGTGGTGATATACTAATTTCGCAAGTTCGTTGAAACGAATGGTAAAGCTATTTGGGGAGAGTCAAGGATTTGGTTTAGGATGGGGTTCTTCCCATTAGGAAGGTTTTTTGAACTCTGACTTGCGATTCAGATAATCTCATGTTGGGGGTCGAGGGAATTTTTACAACGCCTTCTTGTTCTCTTGATTCTCCAATATTTGTTACTAGCGTTACCCATTGGTCTTTAAAACATTGCGATTTTTGTCTAGGGGCCGTCCACAAATGATGTCACGCTTGGAGGGGGGAGAGGGTTCGTGAGATTGTGACAATTTGTGACAAGGGGGGTGAGGAGGTAACAAGAAGTGTGACATCACACATTTTGGTTAAAATAAAAACATTTTAAATCAGCAGATTAAATTTTGAAGTTATTTTGAAATTACCAGAACTTGAGAGTATTTTTTTAATAGGGGCTAGAACAACTTTCATCTGATTTATTTTCACTTATATTCCTTTCTTTTCAAAAAAGGCATTCAGGGTAGGTTCTGTGAATGTGGTAGCAGCAGAAATTCTTCACCATTAGAAGCAAACCTCCCCCTGTCACACCCTTGAAATGTCCAACAAAAGATACGTCGCCCCACCTGGGTGAGTGGTAGAACTGGTAGTGGCACAAACAGGTTGATCTTATAGAGGCGGGTTTTTTTAAAAAAATTCAATCTGTTTAAGAATATTTTGTGTTCATAAAGTAAAGATAAGATTTAAACCTAAATATGTCGAATTCCAAAATATTACTGTTTTCAATTACTCTTTCATATTAAAATTTTATTACTATTGTATACTAATTAGGTTTTTGAAGTAAACCTTAATCTTATTTCATCCAAAATAAGTACACATATAATCATTATTATTGTTATGCTCACAAATATAATTAAAACACACAGTTAAAGTTTAAAAATAGAATGTTAAAATGTGACATATGATCTATAATGTAGTGCTTTGTTTCTGAACTGCAAGTATATGTTTATGTAATATAGCGTGACATGTGACAAAAGGGGGAGGGGGTATGGAAAGGCGTGACATTTTGTGACAAAGGGGGTAGGGGGTCAAAAATATTGAAAAAAAATGTGACATCATTTATAGACAGGCCCCTAGTCCTCACCCTCGAGATGGCGAGAAGGGGCAAAAAGCATTAAGATTGCACACATTTAAATGTATTGTAAGTAGGGCGGATGTTACGTTTTTAATGTTTTGATTATGAAAACTCATATTTTCAATATTATTTATAATTTTCATGATTTTACTTTGACATTACTTAATTTTACTATAACGAAATGAACATAAATTTTTAAAAGATCATACTTTCACATCTTCATTATATTCATGCTCTGAAGTACAGTACACATAATGTTCATGTTTGATCAAAAATTTAAAAAAATATCTGTAAAATATGCTTCATTTCAGTATCAGCATTTCATTACTTCAAGATTTCAATGTCCAGATAAAATAATTACACATTTTAAATGCAAAAAATATTTTATTGTGAAGTGATTCCCTAACTATAATGGCCCCCCCCCCCAACAATATATATGTGATTAATTTACGATTGAACCACTGCACCCAACGAAATTATTCAAATTAGTTCTAGCGCAACATACTATAAAGCAAATAGAAAACAAATCACGGCTGACGTCATAATTCATTTCCCCGCTCTCATTATAATGATTTTTTTGGAAAGATGGCTCCAGACGTAGCCAGGGAGAATTTGGCCGTTTTTGAAAGGTTCTTCATTCGAAAAAAAAAAAAAAACTCTTAACCCCACCAAGAAAAAAAAAATTACCACAAATGAACGGACAAAGATATTTTAACCGTTCTTGCTTTAAATGAAGGAGAAATGTTTTATTTATTACCTCAAAAAAGATAACAAAATTAGAACGTCGGATGGAGTAATTTGAATTCAATTCTTAAAATTTTAAACGAAAACCGACTATTTTTTAAAAATTTCTCAAAATCCAGGAAATTACGTTACACTTTCAAAGCAAACATCATTAAAACGATAATTGTTTGCTCTATTCGATGGTGCATAGATTGTTTTTCTCCTATCAATATTTCTCATGGATCGACCAAAAACATGCGAAAAATCACCCAAAACGTTAACTAAAAAAATTTCTAGATTAAATTTTAAAATTCGGGCTTCGAGGTGCATCGAGCCACCATTACGACTACATCTGTGTCAAATTTCATGGCTGTAAATGCGATGGATTCGTCTGGACATCGCGCGCAGACACTCACACAAACATTGCCTTTTATAAGTATAGATACAAATCACCTGGATTTGTAACATAGAGCAGTGGTGAACAAAGTATTTTCATTTCTGACCCCCTCACTTTGTGTAAAATTTTGTCGCGACCCCTCTGGAGGTCTGATAACCTTAGTCGCGACCCTCTGCCGGTCGCAACCACAATTTTTGAAGAAAAGCCTTATATTTTTTATTGTCAAATAAATTTCTTTAAATTTAGCGATCCACAGAAATTTTTCCACGACCCCTTTGGGGTCGCGACCAACGGTTTGCGCACCACTGACATAGAGGACGGTTTGCACCTTTAACTTGCCAAAAAGTCGGATTTTTTCCCTGAGGTAAGAAAAAAAATTAAAATTTTCACCTATATGTGCTCTATTTGATGTCATGTTAACAAAATGCAAGAAGATATCGAGATTAAGCAGCAGGTTTTTGTAACAGCAGATTTGTTTGTACTTGAAACTATGTGGATGTGTGTGGGAGAACAGTCTCCAATCAGGTGAGAAAATCATTCACAAAAAGAGTGTAGCATGTCAGCGCGATAGCAAATATTTCACGGTGTATGGCATTCTTCATCTCAAGTAAGGTAGATGAACTTCGAGCATGCACCTGCGATCCTAGGAATCCCCATAATGAAAAATCCGCATGAGTCAAGTCTGAAGATCTTGGGGAGTCATACATTAATGAAAAAAAACCTTTTTATTCGCTATAACTAGATTGTTATAACTATGCAGCGTCATCTATGGTTGGGAATTTGACCATTTTTTCTTCTGTCGAAGAAGTCTAAAGATGCAAACCGCACTATAAGGTACATCAATTTCTTAATTTTTTAAAATCTATCCAAATGATTGGGCATTTTTTATATTTTTAAATTGATTTCCTTTTCATTTATCAGTTACTTAATTTTCGCATTTTCCTTCCAATTTTCAGAAATTTTCATCCAAAACTTTTCATTTGTAAATAAGCTTGCGCTATAAAATTTAAAGAGCGCTTCTGTACAGTGTGGTTTGGGGGAAGGGGGGGGGCGTTCTAATCCCACTTATCCTACCACATTCAACCAAACCCATGAGACACAGATTCATGTGGCATATTGCTGTTGGTCACAGTTATCCGAAGCACCAAAACAAAAAATGATGGGAGGCTGTCTTTTTCAAACAGCCGCTGATGTTAAAGACGTAAGACTGCTTTACTCGCATGACTCTTTTGTTTCTCGAAGTTCCTCGGTTTCTCTCTGTTACTCGCGATTCTCTTTTCTTACTCGCGATTCTCTTTTGTTTCTCGGATTCTCTTTGCGATACTCTTTTATTTCTTGAAGTTACTCGCGATACTCTTGTTTCTCGAAGTTACTCGTGATTCTCTTTTATTTCTAGAAGTTACTCTCAATTCTCTTTTGTTTCCCGAAGCCACTCTAAACTCTCTTTTGTTCTCAACTCAATTTTCTACTCAATCACGAAATCTCGCTCGCGAAAACGTGGCAAGCGATAGCGTCAGCCAGTTGTGCGCGCGCACCTCAAGCGTGTGACGTCACCAACTCATACGTATTTTTGCCCAAATTTGCGACTCAGTAATCGCTGAACTACAATTTCGATTTTCAATTTTTTTTGTAACTTCTGTTGTTACCCTTTATCTCTAAAATAAGACATTAGTTATGTTTTTAATATATTTAGTTACCGAGATATAGAGGATCGCGCCACCAATTCATGCTTATTTTTGCCCAACTTTGTGACTCAGTAGTCGATGAACTACAATTTCGATTTTCAATTTTCTTTTTTGTAACTTCTGTTGCTACCTTTTATCTCTAAAATAAGATATTAGTTATGTTTTTAACATAAGATATCGAGATATAGAGGATCTTCCATAGAACGTTTTTGTGGAGTTTTGACATGTGAATCAAATTCCTTCCTGAGACCTCAATGGGGGGAGGACGTAGTCCTACGTCTGAAGTCTGACTCAACACCAATATATGAGAATTTTTTGGAGTTAAGTCAGACTGCAATTGGGCATATTGGAGGACTTTCAGGAAAAAAATGGCCTCCGATTTGTGTTTCGGTTGGAGGAAACGAGGAAAGGAAGTTAAAGCATCCTTCCTTGTTTGAGGAAGTTATTAAAAACGTGGAGGTAAATCAAAATCTAGGAAGTCGACTATTATGGCGATTGCAATATTTTGTCTTTGCATACATTGTGTGCCAGAAATTTAAAAAAACTGACTATATTAATACCGTTCAAGTCAACAACTCAAATGTATTTTATTTTAAAACGGCCGACTGAATCGATCTAAAAATATTTTAGGATTTTTTTATACTCATTTAAGCATCAAGTTATCTTTAAAGTAATGCTTAAACTCGTATTAATAATATACCAATCAATTAACCGACTGACTGATTTCGTGAAACAAGAAAATTCGATAAAAACAAGATTCGACAATTTTACCATTACTGCACAGCACATCTCCAGAAGACTCTACGAGGAAAAAAAACATTACTAATTCTTCGAAATTAACGCATCCAAAATCTCAAATGGCGCATCGTCAGTGTTGCCACGGAAACTAATGAAATAATAAATACGCAGGAAGTAGAAAATCTCTCCGTAACCCATTTAACAAAGAGGTAACGGAGTCTCTCCCCCCAACAGAATGTTATTAATGGACTCGGCCAATGATACCGTTAATCGTTGCTCCACACAAATGATTAATTGAGGGATATTACTTCTTTTTATGTTTCCATAGAACCTTTTCTTTTGTGCAGACGATTATTTTTTTCTTCCTGCCTCTTGCCGTTCCATTGTATCGGCATTCGACAAAGGATTTTGTTATTTAATGCAAAAGAAAGCCATACCCGGGGGCTACATGATTTATACAGTGGATGTAAAATAAAAATATCTTTGTTAACGCTATGGAGCTT